>CABFVZ010000788.1:44073-108190 GCA_902151445.1 Timema monikensis | reverse complement strand
CCTTGGAATATTGTGTGGTGCCTGACCTGTAAATAATACTAGACTAGTGAGAAGTAAAAATAGTTATGATGGATTAAATAGCAAAGCTATTATATTTGATAATTATGGTTATAGCCACTTCTAAATATCATATCCTTTAAATTGAAAAATTACACCTGGACATAGGAATCAAACCTGGGAGCTTCAGCTTAGCACAACAATGATCTAACCACTGAGCTATCCAGGAATCGTCCCGTCCCCAGGGCAAAAGACAACACATCATAAATAAATGACAGTTTATAGTTATGTATAGCTGTGTATGTCTATAAGCTAAACTTCAGCACCATCTGTCATTAATAGGTGCAACCTTTTTAACCACGTGTCTGTAGAAGTGTTTTTTTTTAGAGTTTGTCTCACCATAAACATTGATAAAATCCTTGGTTAAGCTGGATCCTGGCCACCCCCACGAAAAGGTAAGAAAATAATGATCACCCTCACCCCCAAAAATCCTTACGTAATTTATGGATGGGCCCTAGCTTCCGAGTTATTGGCATTATTATTTTTTTAATTGAGGTCTTGGAAATCGGGAGTTGATTGCTTTTTGATGAACAATATGTTTCTGTAAAATATGAATAATGAACAAAATGTTTCATTTATGCCTCTTGGTGGAATGTGATGCTCTTTTTTTCCATCATGTTTCTGCAAAAATTTATATTATCTAGTTTCACAAATCTAACAAGTTTTAAGTAAATGTTTCCATTTTTAGACAAAGGAGAGAGAAAGTCTGTGGTGTACTATACCATTTATGTATTGAGGTAGGCCTAATTCTTAGCCTTAATAATATGGAAACAAGTTAATATTATACAACTTATAAACTAGTTTGTAGTTTCATCTTTATTAAAACATTTATCTACAGTTAATTTTGGCCAAATAGTCCATTTCAACTGCTATTTAAAAATAATATTATTACTACCCGTTCAGTTTATACGCACTTACGTTAATGTGTAATGGTAGGGTGATTGTGAGATGAAATGGAGGACCTACAGTTTAACGTGGGATCTGAACCACGATGGAGGCCGGGCATTCCACACATTCACAAGTTGTGATTAATTCACGTCTTGTCAGAGGTGAAGGAAGGGTTTGGTAATCAGATAAATCTGTGCCGGAACTGAGGATTGAACCCTGGACCCCCAGCATAGAAGTCCGACACCTTACCCCTAGACTACCAGGCCACCTAAATTAAAAATACTATATCTAAATATTAGAAGTATAAAGCACAAATTTGAGGATTTACTATGTTTTCTCTCTTAAATTAAACTAAATATTAATTCAATAATATTAACATGAGTTTGGATACACGAGGATGAGACATTATTGCTTAAAATTCCAAACTACAAGGCCAATTTTATTTGTAGATACAATATATGACATGGAGGTGTTTGTGGTTTTGTTAAAAGAGCTTAATTGTTTCGAACATGGAAATTTGAAATTTTGAGCAAAGGTTCCTTTTTGGCCCTAGACCAGATATAGGACTGAATTTTGTTAAATTCAACCTGTACAAGATGAAAAAGGTGGTCCAAAAATTTTCAAAATTCACTGACCGTGCATCTTTTGAACTAGTGGACATATAGCTTGAAATTTCAAATGAATGTTTCTTTATAGAATTGGGTGAGAAATTTTCAGAGTTTTTCAAATTTCAGTGCCCAGAGGAGTTTAAAGGGGGAAAAAGAGGGTAGTAGATTCTATATCCTCTAATCAAGATGAAATTTGATATACGAAACTGTTTCTGCTATTCACTGGAACTACTCACACAGGCATAGTCAAATGTCCTGATGATGGCGCCATAGATGTGCCGAAACATGTAGTATTCTAAGGCCGTCTCAACGACGCCTTTAAAGGAGCAAGGGAATTCAGATAAGAAAATAGAATTAAATTAAATATCATATACTTCAACATTTTGTCAACTTTCTTTAAATTTTTTTTTTTTAAAGTTTTAATTTTTTTTCTTAATGATTCTTTGCAATTATATTACAAACTTTACTCCTCTAGTCAATCAATACTAATTTATCCATATGGTTTAATTTATGTTTGATTATGTTTAGTTAATTGTGTTTTCTTGTCATATTGTGGTCTTGACTCACATTTTTAATGTGTTATTTTAATTGTGATTCATATCTTAAATCATATTTGTATAATCAACACACTATCTATTTAATTAATTTATATTGACATATCAGAGTAAAATTTTTTGCAATTTCACATAAATTTTGTAATTTCACATAAATTCTTTCTCATTATACGTGTTTAACTAATTATTTTAAAAGCTCACTATTTTATCAAGAGAAGGATAACCATTATTGAAGATTAAATGCTCACCGCGAGCGTTATTATAATTGAAATAATTTCTTTTATTTTAACTTTAATATAATTTAATTACTTTTGTATTATGATTTTTTAAAGGAAAAATGATAAAACTTCTGCTGTAGGGTTTTTGTGCAAAGTGTGAAAAGGTATTGTAAAGTTTAGCACATCCTGTATAGTAAAATGTATTTTCAATATTTAATTTGTATTGATTTTTTAGACTTATGATATTTAATTGAGTAATCACGTCATAATTATTTTACTCAACGTAATCTTTACGATTTTCCATTTTCTCCCTTTTGTGTTTTTTGGTTTACTCTTTTAGGAAGTTGTGTTGCACGTTTCACACTCCTTCATGATGAGTTCTGATAGTTGAAACCTAGATTAGAGGATTGGGCGGTGATGATCAATTTTCTATAAGAGGCAACCATTACCTCTTTGTTCAATGGCAGCAATGTAAAGTGTGAACTGTGTTCATCTTTTCATTGTAAAAGCCATTTTGTGTTTGTTCCTTTTATGTTTCTATCCACCTTTCCTATACCTTCTTCCAAATATAATACAATTATCTCATAAATCGAAAAGAGGTTTTCCTTGTACGGATATATATTTACTCAGTGTAAGTGATTTTTATTTTAGCCGGTAAGTTTTAAAATGATTTAGGCTACTAACTCTATTTAAATCATGGTATAGCGATAAAACAATAATAAATAAAATTGATTGATTATTAAAAAAGACTGTTTTTAATTGAAAATGTGATACATTTTTCTGGAGGTACTGAAAATTATTATTTCAGTAATATTTACATTTTACAGATTATTCTTCATAACTTAATTTAATTTAGTCTAAGTATAAAAATTGTGGTATAAAATGAGAATAGTTTATTATAATTAATTATTAGTAGATTAAGGAAGAAAACAAAATTGTTAAATTTATTCTCAATATAAAAATTTGTTATATTTTTTATTATAATAATCGTTTAAAAAGTTATTTTATTCTTCTAGAATTTTTAGCGAGTCCATACACAAAACCTTAACTTCCCAAAAACTACAAAAATGGACTTACACCACTTGGGAAATAAGGGGCTCTTATGTTTCATTACAGGCACTTTCACTTGTAGAAAGAGCGTGAGTCACATGTTTCCCAACTGTTTGTCTCTCCACCAGCCCTTATAAAACCCCCTCCCTTTCTTCCAACCCTTAGGCAGGCCACAATCTCTTGCTTTCTGCTAACATCGGTATTCACCTCCCCTCATATTGAACCAATAACAAGAGTATTTTTAACTCTGAGTCACCAGATTATCTGGCTACCTGCCTTCACTTGTCTTGTCTCCAAGTAAACATATTGGTTTGGACAAGAATTTTAAGAGATTTATGACACAACTATGAGCTTGCTATTTGGAGTTTCAGGTTTCAGGTTTATCCAAAATTTTGAATATTAAAAAAGCTAAATCTTCTAATCCAAACCCATATTCACATTTTTTTTTAAATTGTTCTTAAGTAAATTTAAATGAATCATAATTAATTTTCAGTTCTTAGCACAGAATTTATAAAAATTAGACCTATAATTATTTATGTATTATTATAATTACTATGGCTTGATTTTTCTTTAATGATTTAAAAACCATCTATTTTAGATTTAAAAACAAAATAATTTAGTCATATTTCGTTAAAAAAAAACAATATTTTTGATAATTCTATTACAGGTTTGTATCTTGTTTACATAATTGAATTTTAAAATGTTATAGTTACTAAACCCAAGCTCGACTCGATAGTCAAGATTTTCATGAAAAGCTCACTCAAGATTGACTTGAATGAAAAACTGCTGCTTGCAGACCCCTAATTCAGTCTGATTTTCATAGGAAGACTGTTATTTGAAAAGTGATAACTCACAATACCTCAATGGTAGGGAGGAAAAAAAATATTAAACAGTCTTTACATTATTAGTATGTTTGGTTGATAATGTAAAGAAAAATATGCATATTGAAACTTTTTAATAACTTTTTAAACATTAATAAATCAGATAATAAATATTTATAGAAAGCCAAATTTTAGTGACTTTTAATCAATGTTCGTGGTTGAAAGAGGGCTTCCTATAAAAATCGTTTACTTGACTGAATGTGTAGTTGCATTATAGCAAATAAAGTTTATTTTTTACAATACATTAACTTGTAAAATATATCAGAATTTTGGAAAATGTAAGAGTTAAGCACATGCATACAATAATTTCTATAATTTGGATTTTGTATATGTATTTGGAGGAAGATATAGGAAAGGTGGATAGAAAATATGTAAAAGGGAACAAACACAATATGGTTTTTACAGTGAAAATCGATATGGTTTTTACAATGAAAAGAACACAGTTTTAGATTTGAGAATCAAGCTTTATAGTAAAAATAAAAATTGGATATGCCAAGGTGTTCTACATTCAAATCATACTAAAAAGATATAGCTATCATCTATATTTTGTTAAAAGTGGGATATCAGCATACCTAGTTTTTGTCTCAAATTCCTACTGTACAGCTTTGCCAAAGTAAGTGTGCTGAATTTTATACCTACTTTTAACCATGATTTAGCCTTGTATACTATTTCAAACACAAGCAGGTGCCACATGTACCTGAATAAAAGACAAACATGAATCCAAGACAACTTAAAGTTTCTCATGGGTGTGATTGATAGTTGTTAATTATTTGTTTTCTTTTTCTTTGGAAAAGGCAAAATGTAAACATCAAGGTAATATCAAGTTTGTCCTTTGATAGTGACCATAGGCTTCTGGTAGCAGACATAAAGGAATAGGAATGTAGTAGAAAAGTATCAAAATAAGATAGAAAACTAAGGATATGGAGGCTTAAAAATGAAGCGGAGCACTATACCTAAGAACAACAAGATGCTTCATGCTCAAGAATGAGATGCAAAGCATCGAGGTGGAATGGGAAAGGTTTAATAAAAGTTTGGTGGGAGTTACAGAGGTGGTGTGTGGGAGGACAAGTGATAAGAGGAAGTGGAAGGAGACACCATGGCAGAACTGGAGAGTGAAGGAAGCAGTGGTAGATAAGAATAAAGCATTCAACAGGAGTTTTAAAAATAGGAATGAAGGAGAGGAAGAATATAGGGAGAAGAAGAAAAGATTAAAGATGGTGGTGAGGAAGCCAGGAAGGGTTGGATACAAAGATGATCAAAAGGGATGTGGAAGGCAGTAATAAGATGTTATTAGAGATGGGCCACTCGAATCTTCGAATCCTTGAATCCACCGAATCCTGACAAGTATTCGAGATTCGAGTATTCGGTGTTTTACTGGATTCGATGATCGAATCTTTCACCTCATAAACAAAGTATAATATGTTGAATTCAAAAATTACTTAGTTAGGCCTACTTGAAAAGGACAATTTAATCCGTAATAATTATTTTGTCGGACGAAAGAGATAAACATGAATAAATTAATTTTTTTTAAACAAAAAATTGTTCGGTGTGGAAAATCTTAGAAAATCTTGGAAAATCTCTAGATGTTATATACCAGATGAGAAACAAGAGGGGATAGAATTATGGATTAAATATTTTGAGAATATGTTCAAACTTGAAGAGGAAAGGGATGTGAGTGAAGCAGAAGAGCATGAAGAACTAGTAGAAGAGGAGAAAATTGTCCTGCATGGAAAGAGGTGGAGGATGCATTAAAGAGGATCAAACAATGAAAAGTATCAGGAGTGAATGACCTAAATGTGGAAATGATAAAGAGTTTGAAGATAAGTAGGAATATAAATGATACATAGGTTGCTGAAAGTGATATGGAAAGAAAACAAGGTACCAGAGGACTGGACGAAGGGTACATGGTACCAATTTTTAAGAAAGGTGACAGAAAGAGGTGTACAATAAAACAGAATAAGAAAAAAAGATAAAAGAAAGTTGGAGAGGGGAACAACACTGATATAAGGAACAAAGATATACAATATACTTGATCTCGTTATCCGAAAGCCGATGGAAAGAAGGTGTGAATTCGGGAAGGACTTGGCAATAGTATTTATGGATGTGGAAGAGGCATATGATAGCGTGGATAGAAATAAAGTTTAGAAAACGATAAAGTAGCTGAAGTGGAAATAGGATATATATAGTAAAGCGTGAAGATATCAGGAATTGTGTTAAGACGGAGAAGGGGTGGGCGAAGTGGTTCTAAGTAAAAATGGAGTGAAGCATGGGAGTGCTCATCATTACTATTTGTAATGGTAATGGAAATGGTTATGAACAAAGTGGCAGAAAAACTCAAGGAGGAAAGAATGAAAGACATGATGATTGCTGATTACTTTGTATGGGGGGGAGATGTAAGAGGAAGTACAGGAACAGCTATAAGAATGGGATGAAGAAGTGAAAGCGTGTGGAATGAAATTTAGCATGGCAAAGTGTGTAGTGATGGTAATGACAAGAAAGAGGATAAGGCAGACCTATTAAAGCTATTAAGTTGGATGGAGTAGAAAGTACAAAAGGTGGCAGTAGAGAGGATCTAATGAGAAGAGGACAGCAGAGAAAGTTGTTGTATAGGTGTGTAAGAGACCTGCTATTGAGAAGAGAAATGCTCTTGAAGTGTAAGGAAGTGTTGTACAGGTTGTACCCATTGTCATATATGCGGTAGAAACATGAGCATTGAATGTAAGAGAGTCGAGAAACTAGGGAAGTGGAAGGTCATGGGAATGAAGTTTGTGAGGAGCATGTTACCTGTCAAGAGGAGGAAACAGGATCAGGAGTGAGGTTATTTGGGAAAGAGTGGGAGTACATGATAATAGAGGAAGCAAAAATGAGATGGTACGGTCATGTAATGAGGATGGAAAAGGAGAGAACACCAAAAATAATTATGGAGATGAAGTATGTAGGAAAAAAGACAGCAAGAGAAACCAAGGAAGAGGAAAGTGGAGCAGATATAACAAAGCATTCACGTGAGAAGAGAACAGAAGCGATTAAAGGAGCCAGAATAGTGGAAGCAGAGAGAAAGGTGGAGGAATTTTACTAAACGAACCTAACTACAGAATAAAAACTGTTAATGATGATGCTTTTTCTTTCCCTCGTCTCCCCTTCATTTAAAAGGTTTAATTTAATCTTCAATTCCTGCAGTATGTTGGACTTCAAACAAGTCTTATAGCTACTCCACTTATTTCTTTTTTTCATAACATCTTACTACTCAATCAGGTTAATGTTACTCCACTGACCTTTTATTTCATAAAAAATTTTTTTAGCATGAGATTATGTACTTACTTAAGGCCTCTTTTAAAGAAATGTACCTCTAGTGGTAGCATAATAAGTTATTCGGGAAAGAGCAGGGGTACAAGGAGTANAGTAGAGGAAACAAGAATGAGATGGTATGGGCATGTAATGAGGATGGAAAAAAGAGAGGATGCAAAAAAAAAAAAAAGTTGGAAATGAAGTATGTAGGAAAAAGACTGTAAGGAAGACCAAGAAAGAGTTGGGAGAAACAGATAACAGAATGTGTTCTAGTGAGAGAAGAAGAATAGAAGAAATTAAAGGAGGAAATATGTTGGGAAAAATAGAGGAAGATGGAGGCATTTTACTAAACTGACTAGGCCACAGGCTGAAAACAGTACATGATGAGTGGTATACTAATACCAGCTTCTAACAGGATAGGTCTTACAATTTAAATCATATAAATGAAAAAACTTGTCTTGTATAAGGACACATTTAGAAAAGTTTCATCCTTTTGAATTGCTTGGTTGTATATTCTTCGAGCAATATTGTTAGAGTACTAGTCCTGATCATACCATCAACTTCTGACTTGTATTGTAATATAAAGTACTTCACTCCTTGTATTTTTTTATTTTCCTTGCTGCTGCCGAGTTTGTTACTTTGAGCCTCTGAGCCAAAGGAACATCACTGTCAGAGTCAGAATCGTTTGATGAAGCTGACGAGTCTGGGGAGGGGAAGAATTCTTCCTTTGTGTCACAATTTTTTTTGGCTGCTTGCTGTTGGCGACGAATCTGTTGGAGCAAAAAAAAACTTGTATTATAATTATGGTTTAGATTAAAAGGGATAGCCAACACACTGATACTGGAGTAGAAATTATTTAGATAGAACACTAAAAAAAACCACAAACACATTTTTAAGGAACTTTCCCTGTCACAGACAGTTTCATCAGGTTAAGAGAGTAGACAAACTCATGGTTGAAATTCAAGGTTGACTGTCCACAGCGGACTGTATTATAATTAGTAGGTATTTAATATGTCCAGAAACAAATAACCAATTTAGTGCAGTGTGAACCACTGGTATTATGTGATTACTAAACAGCTTCAACCTGAATTTCAACTAAAAACACTTAAAATGTGATAAATCTGTAGAGTTCAATTTTTTTGTAATTTATTTTACTACCTATCCAGGATATCTGCATTTAACTTTCTAATGAGTTAAGACAGAATCTAACCACATCTATGTGGAAACACCTAGCCAGCATTAGAACCTTGACCTGACCGTCAGTGACAAACTAATCCACATGCCCAACGATGTAGGTATTTTGGTTGTGGTTAATGTGAACCACTAATGTTCTACTTGACTGTGTTTGATTTTAAGAAATGAAATCTTAGCTAATGACACTAGAAAGGTCACTATTACCTTTTAATTTATGTTTATATTAACAAATATGCCAGTACTCCTTTTTTAGTCTGAGCCAAGCTTTTAATAGATATACTTGGGCTGGATCTCAACAAATTTATGGGCTCAGCAATTTTGAGCTTGTTATAAAGCATTATTTATCTTTTCTAAATTGTATTTCTGAGGATGAATGATTGGTGTTGTTTGTTAACTGTGCAGTTAGACTGTGGAAAGGGGTTATGATTTGGTAGGAAATGAGTGAGGGGGGAGACTCGACAAATAGTGTAGTATGCAGATATCTGACCAATGAAAAGTTTAGGTCAGCAACTAAGCAAACTAGCTCTTGATTGAAGGCAAGAATGAGACAAAGATAAAAAAGGTTTGGGGTGTATGTAGCTTCAAACACTTCAACTTCTGTTCTTTGAATATTAGTTCACTTTGACTTAGATTCAAAAGTAAAATTCTCAATTTGACGATTACAAAGTTTCACCAAAAAATATTACAAGTTAAACCCCCCCCCCGCCCCCGCTCTCAATATTATTTGGCTGTTATTTTTATCAAAAATTAATTTTTGCATAAAAATCTGGAATAATTAAGTTCTATATTGTGATAATAGCTTAATTTATCATTCTAAGACAAAATATTTTAATTATTATTAAAATATAGAATTTTATAAATTATATTTAATACCTGAATTTATTTAGTTGTGCAAAGTGTAATATTTTTATAAAACATTAAACATTTTTATAAATATTAAAATTTCAATTCAGCTTTGAAAATATCTCATATAATTCGATTCTACTTCGGTTTGAATTAAAAAAGTGAATACACACACCCCTTAAAAAGGTATGTGAAAGTATATTTTTTATAAGTATGAAAGAGCACATGTAGCTTAGTGCAAGAATGTATCATGTACACCTTAATGTTAGTAAATATCTACTTCCAAGGCAATTCTGTAGCATAGTTAGCCTTTTTTTTCATGGAACAATATATCATATTAAAATTGATTTGAATGAAATATAATTGTAAATCTAAATTTACAATAAATATATTGTAAAGAAGTAATGTAAATTTGTTGCATTCAAAAGTAGTATTATCTTTGGAAGAAGGTGCCATAAAGGTGGAAATAAATAAATGGAATAAAAACACAATATAGCTTTTGCAATTAAAAGAACACAGTTAACACTTTAAATTGGGCGGTAATAGTCAATTTTCATAAAGAGGCATAAATTACCTCAATGTCCAATTGCAGCAATGTAAAGTGTGAACTGTGTTCTTCTCTTTTCATTGTAAAAGCTAAAATGTGTTTGTTCCCTTTATAAATTTCTATCAACCTTTCCTGTCCCTTCTTTCAAATATTATACAGTTACTTCATTAAATGAAAAGAGGTTTTCAATGTAGAGAGGCATTCAAAAGTTAAATCAATAAATACAAATCATATAAAAAATATGTTTAGTTTATGTGTTTAAACATCTTGACTCAGCCAGTAAAGTGGCTGCCACCTAATGAGCTCCAAATTCTGGATTTGATTCTAGAATGTCTGAAAAATGTTTCATTAGTGAAATTGGGGCTTCCCCATTGAAAGTGTTGAATTTATGAACTTGGGATTGGGTGTTGTGTTTGTTCTAGACTAACTTAGTTTCCAAGTCATGTGCTGATATAATAATTTATTTTGAAAGGTGCACATTGAATATTCCTCCTCCACTGCAAAATAAAGATAAATCATATACTATTACTAAGTGATAAAATAAAACTTTATAAGATATTTTAATCCATGAGAGAATCTACTATTTTAAAATAAAGTACAACAAATTTAAAAGATATATTTAAAAATGGCTGTAAAATATGAACAGGTAAAAAAAAAAGTAGGCGAGTACCTGGTTGTATATCTGGTAGCTAGAGTGCTTACGCGGCCGGTTAACTGGGGGCAGAAATTTCTCAGCAGTCGTCAAAACACGCCGAATATCAAAATCTTGGTCAACGCGACTCACCGTCTGCAGCCTGACAAAGCAGTGGTCTTACTATATAACGTGTAGACATGACAACATTGTCCCTTTAAAACAGCCCTATATACAACTAGGATGTAATAGGTTGATTTTAAAATTTGTTTTTATTATTTATAAAGAACTGGGGTGGATCATCAACTATTAGTTCCTAGGTAATGCATCATGTATTTACAATTTATTACATAAAATAAATTAAGGATAGGTCCAATTAGATATTTTTCCAAATATTCCTTTTCAATATTACAAAGGTAAAATGCAATATACACTCAAAAACAAGAAGTGTTCATCTGTCTCATTTCTATTTTGTTCAAGATTGCAGCTTTGCTTACACAAGTATGGATACAAACTAAAAATTTAATCAAAATATAATTCAAGTGGATACATTTTTCAAATAATTAGGTTTATATAGTTTTTGATTACAAAAAAGATTTTGAAAACTGCAATAAAATAGCATGACAAAAACAAAAGAAAAATGTTGTTTAGTGAATGTATTAAAATCTAAATAAGCATAACTAAATTGGAATTAAAGCTGAAATAAATTTATGGTGTCACCACTGTTTGGATATTAACTGTCACCAAGGACTAAACATTATTCCAGAAGAACCAAGCCCACTTTGAAATCTGATATCCTGTAGCAACCATTAGGTAGTAGAAATGATAAGAAACAAAGATATAAGTTAGATATGTCTTTTACACCCCTTGCTACATATCAAAAGTTCAATTGTATTAACTTTACTCTACATCCAATAATGTTTCCAACCTGTGGTCTGGGTCAGTTTTTTATTCAAGTCATATATTTTCCACTACCGGCTTGCTAGGCCTTTCGTAGCTTCATATGCCTTATGATTTAACAGACTAGGACAGGCACAACATCCAGTCCCTGGCCGTTAATTTATCAATATAAAAGGGTAAACCCACATTTCACCAATGATAAATTTTTCAACTATAATGGGAATCGAACTTGAAACTAAGCAGACACGCTACCGACCAAGGTGTCAGATTGTGAACATTATTCAATAGCCTGTTAATTTGATGAGCTTAAATAGGTGTTGTAGTAAAGAAACAAAATTGTAAATAGTTTGAATTGAAGGAAGAATACTTTTTGTTTATAATTAATTACTACCTCAATTACTTATGAAAAAATGTAGAAGCAACATTATTTAAAAATATTAACAGAATTATTTTATACTTACAGTATACACATTACTAGCTTTAACAGCAGAAAAAATCATTTACTATTTCATCGTAATAATACTTTTAGCAATATCTTTTTCTATTGATATAATTGCCAGTTGTGTTAACCTGTCTTGACCCATTGATGACGTTATTTTTTTATTTTCAGATTACTTACCAGATACATCAAGAGAGGTTGCTTTTGAAAAATCCTGACTTTTTTCAAATAAAGAATTGTACTGAAACTTAAAACTAGCTATTTCCCCCTCTATTTCAGAAGCATCCAGATCTAGATCTTTATCATATTTATTTGCTAAGCGTTTTGCACTAGCTTTTAAATCTTCTTCAGTCATAGATTGATTGCAAAGACTTGCCTGTTAAAAAATTTAAAGTCATCTAACACTTCACTAAAACATTTAAAATGCCATTCCATTTGTTCTAAGACTTTGTTCAAAATAACATGAAAGTCCATACTGAACCTTTGATTTCCTGCCAAAACAGTGTCCTAACTTTCTTCCAAAGTCAGTCTTTTCCTCTTCTTTGCCCTTTTCTCATCGAAGAAACATCAATTTCCAGAAATGTTGCAACACAGATGTTAGATGCTTCATCCAGTATAAAATCATTCCCTGTATCTCGGATGTCTTGTAAGGCATCCTTAAATTCATTCAAGTGACTAACTGCACAGTCCACGGTCATATCTTTGTGCTGTAGCTATTCATTCACGCGGGAGACCTGATTTAGTATTTTGTCCCACATAACAGAGTAACAAACAAAAAGTTAATTTGTTTAAGAAGATTTTTAAACACTGATAAACAGTCATGAAATAGAGGGTTGTTATAAATTTTCTCTAAGGCCTCAATGACTTTATCAAGCTGTGAATAAAGTGGATGAACAGCAGAATATTTGGATGCCCATCTTGTATCATAGTGACACTCGAGAGTGGTAGAAAGTTTGTTGGATAATATTTCCCATCTTTTGACAATGAAAGCAAATAATTTGTAGAGTTCTTATACTGTTCTAAAAAATGTGATAACATCTGGAGATACTCCAGCAACGTGAACACCAATCAAGCTCAATGAATGAGCAGCACATGGCATAAGACGTGCATGGCTGTTAATTGTTTGTATACGGGCCCGGACTCCTGAATACTTCCCCGCCATATTTGAACCATTATCGTATGTTTGCCCTCGGCAATTATGAATATCAAGATCATCGGCTTCTACTTTTTGTAGAATCTCTTTAGTTAAACCAGCTCCAGATGTTTTACTTGTTTTTATTAAATCAATGAAACTTTTTTCATTAGAGCAAACATCCTCCGAAACTTTCCCGTACCTAATAATCTGGCCCATTTGTTCATGATGGGCTACATCTGGTGTACAATCAAATGAAATTGAGAAATATTTTGCCTCTCTTGTATATTTTAATATTTCTTGGCGTACAGTGTCACCTATTAAATTGATGCTCGTTTTGAATTGTTGGAGAAAAGTAATTTGGAATTCCTTTTTTTTATTCGCTTAAGCTAATATGCTCTTTTAGCTGTTTATCATAATGAGAAACAAACTCTAACAGATTTAAAAAAAAACCACAATTATTGGCCTCACATATATTTTCCAAGTTACATAGCATACACGGTTCTCTACAGAATTTTCATGCTCTGGAATTCGAGGGTGTAAATTTTCCAGTCAGAAAATCCTACTTTTGGATTTGCCAAGCATGAATTAGATAGAAAGTTTTCCAAATAGGATTCAGGGGAAACAGTAAATATATTTTTTCTCTTCAATGTAAATTAACCAATTTTGTCCTACACTTCTCTGTTCAAAAGTTTTTTTATGGTACATACCTCTTGTAAAATGCTTTTTATCTGCATTAATTGATAAAAGAAAATTACCAGTTTTATTTTGTTCTGGACCATGTTGAACTACTAAGCTTCTCACATGGTCATTCAAATCAGATCTTGTTGTGGGATCATTCAAATTTAGTTTAATTTTGGTTGGTCCATTTTCCAAATCCTGTTCCTGTACATCTTCATAAGGAGTAAATGTTGGAAAGGACTGGTTAAAATTTGGTGTAGAGCCCTCTGAATGTACATTTACTCTATCAGTTACATTCTTAGCTACTATAGTATAGTTTTCATTTTCTATTAGTGTCGATGGAGATGGCCTACTTTCAATACTTTGTTGTAGTGGTAGCACAGTGGTTGAGAGATCCACCTTCTTTACCCAACCAAGTTTTTGCTAATGCTTGGCATGGACAATGTTATCTGCCTCTTGTTGTTTTTTCTGTTTTCAACATAATTCAAATTTAGCTAAGAACCATGTGATAGTTTAAATGTGAAATTTGCTCGTTGCTGTGACACTGTGATGTTATTTGTTTGATTAACATTGTGTGTAAGTTTGTACAACTTTATTGGTTGATTTTCGAGTGAATTAATGCACTGCACTGTGTCATGTGGGTGTGTCGAAATGGGGCCAATTTTTATTCTTAAAGGAGAATTGTATATGTCTTTTTAACCATGCGTTTAAATAAATTTTGCAATCTTACATTTTATATAAAATAAATCTACATCTTGATTGCACCCCTCCAGCTTGGCACCCGGGGTGGCTGCCCCCCTCGCTATGGCCCTGGTGTAGGTTACTTGTTATAGAATATATTAAGGGTGTGCACAGCTTCGACTCAGCTTCAAAACAAATATACGCTTCGACTTTGCTTTGAAAAGTTTCTGGCTTAAATAACTATGATTCTTTGACAATAATGGTCAATTATTGTCATTCTGAGCTGTTATGTATAGTACAAATAAATATCCACATGAAAAGAATCTAAGATAGTTGAATTGTAAGTTGTGATAGTAACTTGATTTATCAGAATAAAACTAAATACTAGAAACAATTGTACAATGAAACATTTTCAAGTGATTTTAATTAATAAAGTTATATAAATAACCAAAATATAATATGTTTTGAGCAATAAATAACTACCTAACAAAAAATATTCAAGCTTCAATTCAGCTTTGAGAATATTTCATACATTCAATTCAAGTTTGCATTGAATTGAAAAAGTGTATTTTATACACCCCTATATAAAGTGGTTTCATACCAACCTTTGTTCCTCACTGGTAACATAGAGATCATCTGGTTTATGGTACATATTATGGTTGTCATATGCCTTCTTGTTATAGAACAATGCCTCACAGGTTGTACATTTGATGAGGTCACTGCAGTAAAACACATATTTAGTCAGCTGATTCATGTAAGATTCACAAAATAAAATATTATATGTTTGGAGGAGAGTTTTGTAAAGCATTGTAGGAACAAAGAGAAGTACAAACACAAAATGGTTTGCACAGTGAAAAGAGGAACACAATTCTCAATTTACACAGCTAACATAGGATATGGAGGTAATAAAAGTTGAATCTTGAAGGAAAATTTCAAATTCAGTTAGAAAAATATATCTCTATAAGGAAAACCTCAAATGCTTCATGAAGAACTTGTATTATATTTGGAAGAAGGTATAGGAAAGGTGGATAGAAACATATAAAAGGGGTGAGCACAATTCAGTTAGAGGTAACTTTTCTGTCAATCACAAAATTTAGTGAAGACATTTTCTTATATATTTATAGGGGTATGCCAAGTCAAGATTTGTAGCTGCGGCAATATTAATATACTACCACTACCCCCACCGTCACTACTAGGTGACCTGGCGGTCTAGGGGTAAGGCCTTTAGTGCTGGGGGTCCGGGGTTCAATCCTCGATCCCGACACAGATTTATCTGATTTGCCAAACCCTTCCTTCACCTCTGACAAAATGTGTATTAATCACAACTTGTGAATGTGGGGAATGCCAGGCCTCCACCGTGGTTCGGATCCCATGTTAAACTGTAGGTCCTCCATTTTATCTCACAATCACCTTACCATTCAATACACATTAGCGTAAGTGTGTATAACTCGAACAGGTAGTAAGACATGGTGATGATGATGATGATGATGATGATAATAATAAATAATAATAATAATAATAAATAATAATAATAATAATAATAATAATAATAATAATAATAATAGTAAAGGAAAAGATTTCAAGTAGCTAATTTGTTACACAATAAATCATTTCTTTCATATCCTTCTTGGTAAATATTTGATTTTAGAATATTTTCCAAAATGTTAATATTGGATATGTTGCTACCTACATTTATCATATAGTAATTAAGGCTATAATTAAGTAATGCATAGTAAACACAATGGTTTAGGGTGCAATATCAACAAAGGCCTATTTCATATTTGTGAAAAATAGCAATCAAAAAGTGCATATATATCTGTGAATTTCAGGTTAAATCCATAAAAATGAATCCCAGCATTATAGTCCTTTAGGGGTGACCTGGTGGTCTAGGGGTAAGGTGTCAGACTTCTGTGCTGGCGGCCGGGGTTCAACCCTCGGTTCCGGCACAGATTTATCTGATTTCCAAACCCTTCCTTCACCTCTGACAAGACATCTTGTGAATGTGGGGAATGACAGGCCGCCACCGTGTCCACCGTGGTTCGGATTTCACGTTAAACTGTAGGTCCTCCATTTCATCTCACAATCACCCTACCATTACACATTAGCGTAAGTGTGTACAACCCGAACGGGCAGTAAGACGCGGTGCTAATAATAATAATAATAATAATAATAATAATAATATAGTCCTTTAGGTTATTTGTGAGATATCTGTACCCTGGTATTGAGTCCCTCTCCTCTTCCGTGTGTTGGCGCTCCAAATGCTTCTGCAGGTTGAACTTCACGATGTACTCAAACCCGCATAGATGGCAATAATACACCGATTGGGCCTCATTGGCATTGTTCACTTTTATCTTCTTGCTAGGTGGAGGAGTGGCCACTGGTCGAAACAACGCAACAATCCTAGCAAAAGGTACATCAAATATCAAGATAAGAGAGTTCCCACCCCTCAAGTGGGGACTTCGAATAGTGGCAGAGCCTATGTCAGGGATGGGGAACCTGCGACCTTTTGAGGTGTTTGTTGTGACCTTTTTGCATATTCTGTAAATAAAGTCTTGTGATTGTTTATAAATATATACATTTTCTAACTCAAATTTTATTCCTACCATATAATAAAATGAGGTGTTTTGTTAACATCTCTTGAGTTGTTTAGTTTGTAGAACTTAATTCTTTAGCAATTGTTTTATTTATTTTATAATCCTACGTGCTGATAAATATTTTTAAGTATGAGTGTACAGTTCATATCTACAGCTGGATTTAAAAATGAACCAAGATCAATGAAGAACCAATTCCAAAAAATGTTTTTTGTCAAATATTTTATAATTTATGTATTATTCTTTAAAAAAGGTGTTTATCTATGAATATAAAGTAAATCTTATGCAAAAAATAGTAATTAAAATTTGTCTTGTTGAATATAAAGGAAAAGAAGCAGACTAAAAAATTGTTTGCTCCCTTATAAGTTCCTGAAAAGGTACATTAACTTATATTTAGGTGAAGTACATCTTTATAATTTTATCAAAATTTACTGTATTGGTACGGTACATGAAGTGTGTGGCCTTATTAAGAATCTTCCAATACCAAAAGGTTCCCCACCCCTGGCTTATTTAATGATTATGCAAGGAGCTCTACCTCTTGTGTGTTGACTTAGAATGGTAATTGAGGGCTCCCTCGTTGAAGAAAACTATCCCGCAGTCGGGGCATGGAAATAATGAGCTGGAGCTCCCTTCTGAATGGGTGACTATATGTCTGTCCCGGTTGATCTTGAGAGGAAACTGCATGCCACAGTGGGGGCAAAAGTGTTTGGCCGCACTTTCTGGGTGCTTACGAAACTTGTGCTGGATCGCCATTGTCACCGTTTCAAATACCTCACTAGACATGAGAAAAAATCAACTTGAATTTAATTAATATACCCAACATTTTTTGATGTGTAACAGTGATATTGCCAAATAATCCTTCATGATAAGTTTCTGTTTGGGAGCCCAATAGTGGTCTCTTGAAATCTATGATAGTAGTGGACAGCAATCAAAAACTGAGTCATGCCAAGTTCAATTGATCTGATTACTCTAGCATTTTAAACTGACCTACAAACATCGCAAGCTATATCCGCACCCTTCCCAGCACCAGAACGTGGCAAACCTCGGCTGTTCTGGGTTGAATGTTTGGTTGGCTGTTCTCCGTTCACAATAGGGCGACCCTTTGTATCAATCTCCTTGTTTGCATGTTTCCTACAAACAAATCAACAAAAAATGTTGACTATGACAAATATTATTGTATTAAGAAAAAACAAATTAATATAGAGAAAACTGGTGTTGCTTGAGTGTATGGTCACAAGGCCCCATGTCCTCTTAAACCTAGTAATTTAAAATTACTTGGCAAATATACATCCCTTTTGTTTCTTTTCCATTGAACTAAAATCCAAACAAACTTATTTTATATACAATAAGTTTTAGTAAAATAAATTAGTGTCTAATGGCTTGGAAATGTATAGTAAGACAGTGTAGAAACACTGTACAATAATGTAAAGTAATTGATAGTGAAGGAAGCTAACCTGAAAGGATGGTTAGGTTAGGCCTTGATAGGAACAAACACACTTCTCTCTTCTTAAACTATTGTACTATATTACATTTTATAATATAGTGCAATAGTTTAAGAAAAGAAGAAATGAAGAGAGAAGTGTTTTTTTTTATATCAAGGCCTAACCTAACTATCCTTTCAGGTTGGCTTCCTTCACTATCAATTACTTTACATTATTGTACAGTGTTTCTACACTGTCTTACTATAGATTATATAGGTACAATAAATATATTTAAGCAAGATAGAATGGTAGTATCTATCTCACTAATACCAACAAGCTATAACATTTTACAGAGCAAAATTCTAATGAGATTGACTCCATATGCACAGGAAATAGTTGGGGAACATCAGTGTGTATTTCGACGAAATAGATCAACAATGGATCAAATATTTACTATTCGGCAAACATTAGAAAAAAAAAAGTGAAAACAACATGATAGTTTATCCATCAATTATAAATATATTTAAAAAAGGTCTATGATTCAGTTAAAAGAAACAAAGTATATGCAATTTTAGTTAAGTTTGGGATACCCAATAATCTTGTCAAGCTATATGAGGTATGTTTGATTGACATGCTTGGCAGGGTACATTTGGATGTCACTTAACAGATACATTCAAAATTCATAATGAGTTGAAACAAGGAAATGAACCTACTTTCCCCAGTCACTTTGTAATCTAGCCTTATAGTTTGCATTAGGGTAGTGCAAGAGAGTAGGGAAGGGTTAACATTAAATGGTACATTGCAGGTGAGATACGCAGATTATTTAGCTTTGATTGGATTTATAGTAAGGAAGGTGGTAATAAATGCAGAAATGTTATAAGAGGCTGTGAGGAAATGGGTTTAGAAGGGAACGCTGAACATACTAAGTATATGATCACATAGATAGCACAGATTAGGAATAATAATTTAGAGATTACTTTGAGCAACATATAATTATTCAGGGTTAAAATATTTATGAACCATTTTAACTAGCAGCAACAATATTAGATTGGAAATTAAAAAAAGAATACCCTACAGTGAGATATGCATGCTAATACCGGTACTCGATCAGTAAGTTGTCTTTGCCAGATGTCAATAAATGTAAAACTCAGAATATACAAAACAATGATTTTACAGATTGTTCTCAATGGGTGTGAAACATGATTTTTTAACTTACATAACAAAAAAAAATAAAAAATAGGGTGTTTGAAAACAAGGTGCTTAGGAAGATATATGGTCCAAAAGGGGATGCTACTATGGAGGAGGTTATATAATATTGAGTTACATAACTTATATTCACCAAAAGACATTGTTAATATAAACAAGTCTCGCTGATATCAGTGGACAGGACATGCAACACAAATGGGAGAAGCTAGAATAATCGTCAGGGTATTAACTAGCATACCCAATGTGAAGAAACCATTGGGAAGACCTAGACACAGATGGGAGAATATTAGAATGGACCAAAAAGAAATAGCCAAGAATGACCCTGAGCACGGGACAACTTCTAGATAGCTCACTGGTTAGAGAAGTGGTGTACTAAGTCAAACGTCCCGGGTTCTATTCTCATGTCCAGATGTCAATTTTTTATTTAAGGAATATGATATTTAGATGTGGCTATAACCATAGCTAACTAATAATATTATAGCTCGGTTATTTAATCCATTGTAAAAATTCAGTTAGGAAGACAATATGGCCATCGACATCACGTTTATTAAGAAACTGTTTGTTTACCAAGTATATGTTTTATTTATTTATATAATAATAAGTTTATCGATTTGCTTTAAGAAGCCTATTATATTGTTTGCAGAAATAAAATGCTAATTAGGTTTAAAAAAAAGGAAAGTAAAATTCGTTTATGAATTTGGTAATGGGTACCATCCCCAATTTCTGAGTTGATCCCCAAGTCAATTTACTAATGCTACTGAAAAATCTAAGTACCTGCCTAAGTTCCCAAAATACTTTCAAGCCTAGTTAGTTTGATCAAATATAAGTTATAGGCAGTGGTTGATTTCTGAAATTTTAGGTACCAGAATGCACTATGTCTGGCTATTTTAGAGTTCATCACAATGTGATTGTGTTTGAATGAATTTGGTGTTTGCCTTAAGAGGTATCAGAACGTCTGCCACGTTCCGTCAAATGTTAAGCACTGGTTATAGGTATCTATGTAGTACATTAATTTCAAGAATATAAAATGTTATAATATTTTTTGTGTGGGCCGTATAATCGTCCCAAGTGATTAATTAATAGCTGGTATAGTGTCAAAATATTCCTTATTGTCCTTGCAAGTCTTTTACCTGAAATGAATTTGTAGCTCTTCCTTAGAATCCAACTTGGTGTTGCAAAGTACACACGAATGCTTTTGAACATCAGACATTATCGAAAAATATGTGAAACTGTATTTAAGAAAAGATCTAATTAAATTGATCTTATACCATCTTTAATTAATTACAAGAGTATTTGACCAAAACCATAAAAGGTAGCTCTACTATACAATTATGTTGAATGAAAGTTTGTGTATAAGACTATAAGTAGAGCAACTATTTTATTTCAACGTTATTGAAAAGGGATTTAGCTCTTACAGAATATTAAATAAAATTTGTAAAATAATTTAATCGATACATGTAACGCTGACGCCATTTTAAAGCGTAACTTGAAGTTGGCGCCATCTGTTGGACATTGAAGGAATTTGTTAGCCACCCACAAGATATATCTTAGGTAAGCTCAGATCTATAATAAAAATCATAGAAAGTGGGTTTTGTTGATAGATAGTTATTTATTTATATTACTAATCTAATATATGGTTTTTTAGATGGATAGTCACAACTTTGATAATTTGAAGCTCAAGTATATGGATCATTATAAAATTATTTATATCTCATAGATACATACAAAATCTCACCTCTCCATTACGGAGTAAACAAGAAACTGTGCATATACCTGTAGTTAAAAAAACAACTCCATACTTAATCTGTAAAAGAAATGAAGAATCCTCACCACCTATAATTCTATTAAAAATACGTTTCTTTAAAAATCAAAATACGCTTTTAAAGGTTATGGGCCCCGGATAAGTTCCTAATGCGTTGTTGGTTCTTTAAATATAAAACGAATCAGTTTCGTAGTATTTTGTTGCTCGAGTTATCCATACTGCCGGGGCTGTTAACATCGCAAGAAAGTTATTTTTCATGGGCACATTAAGTTAGTGTCATAATATTTGAGGGAACATTCTCACGGGAACATTCATGTTTATCAGTCAAACGAAAAAGTGAAGTTTCAAATAATTGTACGTAAGTAAGTTTACTTACTTAAAAAAGATCGTTTCTGTAAAAATAGACCTTGATCTTAACCTTGAACTTTAGTCAAAATGTCAGAAAAGATCGACATATCAAGCGTTAATAAATTTAATGGTAGTAACTACCAGCAGTAGAAGTTCCAGTTGACATGCATTCTACGCCTCAAAGGTATTTTCAAAATTGCTAAAGATGAGGAAGCTATACCTACTGAAAATGCAAATAAGGCAATCAATCTATGGCAACAAAGGGACGCCGTAGCTATGTTCATCCTTACCGCAGTCGGATTGCCTTGATTGAAAATTGTAAATCGTCCTATGAAATTATAAGCAAACTAGATTCCATTTACGAGCACAGATCAGGAACAAATAAAATGATAGTACATGAGCGTTTCTATCATTATCAGTGGAGTTCGGTTGACTCAGTGGCTCAACACATCGCCAAAGTGGAAGCTCTTGCCCGACAAATAAAAGAGATCGGTAATTCAGCCAGCGATCTAGCTATCATGACCAAAATCTTGATTAGTCTACCTCTGAAATATAAAAGTTTCAGACAGGCCTGGATTTTCATGAGTGATGACAAACAAACCATTGCCAATTTGACGTCACGTCTGATTGATGAAGAGGCGAGCCTGACTAAGGGGGAAGAGCAAAAAAAACTGCCTTAGCTTCTATAGCTAACCAAGAAACTAGATCTCGTGAACATAAACCACAATTTTATGAAGCAGGAAAACAAAGTAACCAAACCATAATAAAACTTAACTGCTAACACTGCCAACGCAAAGGCCACCTTGCCCGTGATTGCCGGAGTGAGAAGAAAAATCGCCCAGTTCCTGATAAAGGCAAAACTAACCAGTCAAATTTTTCTGCCTTTAATGTTGAGGAAGCAAATGCATGTATTTCTTTTTCTGACGAGAATACCTAGACCATGGATAGTGGGGCTTCCACCCATATGACATGGCACAGACACTACTTTGACCAGTTTGAAGAGGTTAGTGATGGTCCTTCTGTTCGTCTTGGTGATAACCACAAGCTTTTTGTCAAAGGGAAAGGTGATGTGATGATTGTAAGATGCAGTGCTAGTTAATAAATAATATAGCCTCTTTTATGCTGATTTTTTTTACTTATTATTTTACTCATTATTTTGGTGTGTTTTGTTTGTTAAAAATTGTCAACACATTGTGAGATGTGTCGGCCTATTACATCAACAATATAAATTTAATAGATGTTGTAGGTTTTCTAGTCTAGTACGCCTTAACCGTCCCACATTTGGCTATTTTTCACTGAAATGGTACCATGTATTGATATTTATTCACTTTCTTAGGCACACTATAGTATGTAGAATCGGATAACATCAAGATTTAGAATTTTTTTTAACAATTTTATAAGATACTATATTTAAATAAAACTCGACAATACATCGACCAAACCACTTTAGAAATGTAAATATTGACGATGACGTTTGACTTTCCTTTGATTATACGCACTGGATAGAAGACATCATCCCATGATTCTCGGCGTTACACGTATGATCTTGCGCAGTGCGCAACTAAAATGGCAATGCCGTCATTGTATGATATGTATCATTCTCGTTTATTACATTGAATAGTTTATTTTAGCCATAATTATAAATTTAATTTACTTAACCATGAAATGTTAGGTTGAGCTGGGTTTATAAAGTGTCATAATAATAAAAGACAAGGTTAAGCTCGGTTGGATAAATGTCATACCTATGATAATAACGAATATTAACTTGTGTTATTTCAATGACGGCATCAATATTTTGTTTTACTTCATCTATAATTTGGTAGTTTTGGATAGGCCTATTTGTGATCTCCTACAACTATTTAACTCATTAGAAGTTACATTTACTATGAAGTAAAGTAAATTGTGGTCATGATAGACGGTTTTTATGCCCTCATAAAGACGGTAAAAATTATGTTTGGGGCTTAGTGTAATGTGATCAATAGTTCTAGAACGGCCGAATGATATCCGTCGCTTAGGTAAGTTGAACTTTTTCTTATTTGATGTAAAAGTTTTTTTTATTCATTTTTGCCAATGCACCCGCTTTGTGTTGGATTCCCAAATTATACTCATTTTGGGATCAGCTGAAATTCTTTTTAGTTTACAATTTTCTGTTGTGTGACTGCATTTCACAGCACAACATTGCAGCATTTTGCTAGTTTTAACACTTGGTTACAAGGATGCAGAGCTCACATTAAATTATATTAAGTTAAATATAAAACGATTTACGCATTAATCAACATAATACAATTTCAAAACAATTATCTTGCATTATCACAGGACTACAAATATGTGGCATTTTGCTTTGGTAATATTATATTAAATTTAATTAAAAGAGTTAAATATATAATAATTCGGGAATTAAAGTTAGATATAAAATAATTCATGAAATTACTGAACTTAATTAAACTGAGAGAGTGCTGGCGGGTTGCTGATTTGGTAGGTAGAAGGTAGGTGAGGTTAAAATTTGAATTAATTGCTTGGCAATAATTCTTATTAGATATATACGGTGTCTTGCATCGTTAAGGTCAGTTTATCTACTCACTCCATATATTTTAAGGGGGAAATGTTCATCAACTGCTGCAATGGCATCTTGAGGAGAATCGTTGGCATTCAATATACTAACGGTTTGAGGAAGTACTATGTCAGCTTTGAGCTTCATCAAAACTGCTTCCTTTAACTTATTATAAATAGCGGAAGTTGTATTGCATCCTGTGAATGCATGTAACAGGAGAATAAAATGTGCCGCTTCACCTAAGCCTTCTTGCAGTTTCTTGATGCTAAAAATACGGTCTGGATTCTTTCCTGCTCCAGGAATCAGCACGAATACACTAAATGTATCCAGATAAAGCAACAAAATGAGGAAATCTTTATCTTGTCCAACTAGTATAGAGATTTTGGACTGGGCGTTCTGTAGAGCCGAGCCATGTCTGCTTCAGAAGTAGCCTGGGTAACATGACAACCTGCAGCTTTAAGATGTATCAGTAATGTTATGAATCTGTTTTTGTTGGTAGGATTCGCAAGAAAATAGTTATGATATGTTGGTATTACAATATCATTTTCAACTATTATGTTGGCTGAAGCATATGATCTATTTCTTCTTGAATGCTTGGAGTCCTTGGTGCTATAAACATCGTACCCATCAAAAACAACATAACATTAGCCATGTCCTCAATACATTGTCAACATATTGTTGGCATATCTGTCTGTAAGTGCTATGATGAATCCAAACAACGTAATGTAGGAGATAGCCTCTATCCACAATATAGTAAGCACCACCAGGAACTTTGTCATCAGGAGGTACATATTGTCGATGCACTGGAACTATAGAGAAGCTTTGTTACACTTTACGATTGATATTTCATCAAAATTTAGGGTGAGCGAGGCGATAACTCGTACTGCAGGTATAATGCGAACTCTTCATCACTTCTTACTATACAAACAATCCTGTGGAACAGTTGACTTGTATTTATTGCAATCTCATTAACATGTACTTTGATCGATTTAGTCAGTTGAGCCAATGTTTTCACAGAGTCCTTCCTGTGAAGTGTTACTGCACTAAACGTTTGCCCAATAGATTTATTTTTATCGATAGCTTGCCTATTTCTTCTATTACGTCGCAATTGACGTAGTCATCTACCACCACTCCAGAAGAGATCGATGTTAAAAGAGGCGATGCTCGCTAAAATGGGTTGTGAAGGCGAAGCCACTCAACCAAGATTTGAACACGACATCGACGTGAATCTTTTAGGTCTACATGCTGATCTGAAGTTGCATACTCAATTCTACGGAATGTTTCACTAGTGTGAGTTATCCGAGAAGTATAAGGCATGGTATGTACCCATCGAGCAATCGTGGCAGGAGTAAGGCCCCTACCAGCAGTCAACCCTCCAAATGATTTAATTGCGCGCATGAGGATTTGTTGATAGGTCACTCCAGATGCCTAACCAGAACTTGTTTGAGCGTCTTATCGTGAGGTAACCATCAACAAACTTCTTATATTCATCGGATGGTAATTTCTCGAAGTCAAAGCATCATATGTAAGTTAATATGAACCGAACGGGCATAATTCAAGTGTCCGGATACGTGTAAGATAGGAAGCATTTGCTGAGCGCTATATATGTGAATCACATATGAAGCGTTGGGAAGCTCCCAATCACCAGACCGCTCAGCTCGTATGAAAAGCAAGATGATGCGAACCATTTGCATATATTGCACCCACAGTTTTCCTGTTCTCCCATTAGCACCGGATTTATTCAACTGCACTTAAAACTTTAATCTCGATACAAAGTTAATTGGCAATATCTTTAAATAATCTTGGCAGTGTTCATTTAATTGAGATTAATGTTTCAATTAATCTTGGTTATAAATTAAATTACGCTTGCAACTATATTTATTTAAAAAAACTATTAGTTGTAATAATTTGGCTCCCTCTTAATTGTAATATAGATAGGGAAGATGATAACAAAACAATGTTTAAAAAAATTAACGGTAAATAAAAACGTGTCTGGGGTGCTGAACCATGGCTGAGCGCCTGAGCGCAAGTGTAGCGCACGTTTAAACGTAGTGCTTACCAACAGGCTTAAAATATATAGGTAAAACTATACATGGGTTCGATAGAGAGGCTTATGCTCTACAATTTTTATTAAAACGATTATCTGTAAAATAAAAAATAAATATTTTATTGAAGGAAAGCCTCATGTGTTGGTTACAAAAAGTACTAAAAGTAAATTTCAAATTCGTAAACCAAGGTGAACAGTTGATATAAAGTAGATATGTTTGTGTTTATATGAAAGAAAGTTTTTCTGTGAACAATCAAGTAAAAAAAAAAAAGAGCCTTCTAAGTTTACCAGTATGCTTGGAACAGATGTTTTTGTCAAACCTAACATAATTATAATATGGCCGACTTCTTTTTCAAAATGGTGGAAAAGTTCTCAAGGGATTTCTTGGGACTTTCTTCTGGGTGTTTAGTAGACCTTTCTAAACCAATCCCAACTGGTTTTGCCTATTTTTAATTAATGTCCCAATATTAGAGCTTATAGCACTGGACTATTAGAGATAAGTGAAGCAAGAAGGTAGGTATGGTTTAATTGTATTGCTATAAAATATCCCAGTGGATAAGAGGAGAAGGGGAAAATGCTAAAATCCACGCTGAAAGCTTTTGTTGAAACCTTCATCTCATGCTTAACATGAAAGATCTAAATTTCTCATTATTGAACTAATTCTGAAGTTTATTTTAACAAGTATTTATACAAGATGTAAATTTATCTAAGTGTACAAATGCATTTATCCTTTACTAATACCGGGAAAATGTTAAAATTTAATTTAATGAACACTTTAAATTAATATATAAAAATGATTTTAATAGAAAAAAGTATCAGTTTTTTAATTTAGAGTTATTAAATGATTTTCTACTAGAGCAAAAAATATATTAACAATGTACTTATAAAACTACACCTGAAGTTTCGTTAAATCATCAAGTATAGACTTTAACATTGCAAAACTAAGCCTTGATAATAATTTTTAATTGTAACAGATATGCACGTATACAATATAATACCCCTACTGCACTAAACTGGTTGGACACAAAGAAATGCAGTATTATATTGTCTTAGATATTTAGTCAACTAATCCCATCTTTAGAATTTGAAATTCTTAGTTTGTCATAAGCCACTTTCTGTAGTCTTACAACTTTGTGCAATCTTGGAAAGTACTTGAATTAATTTTACTTTAGAAACTTATAATCAGAATGCGAATGTATTAAAGAAACAAATCCGTTTTTTATACTTCTATGCAGAAGATAATAACACACTTTCCTATTGTTTAGATTGTTTTAAATTGGTAATATTTCCATAGTGACATAAAACAAAAGAGCATTTAGTTGATTCCAAGCAACAAAACGTTTTTGTATTTGGTAAAACGTGTAGCGAAGAATTGTTGAAGATGTATTGTCCAGAATGGAGGGAAAAGGTGCAAAATTTTAACGACGCATGCTCCTGTACTGATTGTCTTGTTGAAAACAACATTTTTTATGCTGATCAAGAAGCATATTATGCAGCGACCCAGCCTTATAGCGCAATGGTACCTTACTACGCAACTTACCATGGTTTTCAACCCAACATCCATAGCTTTGCGGTGCTAAACACAGGTGTGTATCATCTCCCTCAGGGGGATAATAGGATAGTCCCTGTCGTTGAAAACATTTATCCCCGCGAGGAAGGGGATCAAAGACAGTATTTCGCCTGTTGCGGATTTCGACCCAAACCTTCCATCGCAGACTCGCCAATCTTCGATGAATATCAAGCCAAGAAGCGAGATATCAGCTTCCATCTGGATTTCTTAGACTACGCCAAGAAGATGACAGCCTTTATGTCGGCTAGGAACCAGCGCGTGCTCAAAGAAGTCTGTCCTCCGTTTTTGGAGAGCCGGGAGGAATGCGTATAGCATTAGTGTTGTCCGTCTTCTCCTCGTCTAACAAACATCCCACCAGGACAAACTGCAAGACAGTAACACTTATCCCGAATGGTGCTAGCAACTAGTATTATACCCTGTCAAGGTTATTAACTCCACTCCTGTCAAGAATGACCAGGGTTAGATTAATTAGTCAAAATCCGCATCTGTGGACGCATGGTGGAATAAGGTGCCAGTCTCGTTTGCCGATGATAGGAGATATCAGAGCTCGAATAGCCTCTAAGAGTAATGAGTTATTTCTTTTATAGTGGTTTTTTATTTCCATTCACGCAAATACTGGTGTATTTCCATTAAATTTAAATCAAAGTAGTATCAACACCCTGGGTTGGAGTCAGGCAGGTTGACGATAACTTTTCTGATAGAAGAGGAACTTACCTCTATGCCTCTGTGTTCGGCTGGCGTAATCAGCTCTAGCCAGATCGAATCCCTGCTAGATGCACTTTAAATGTTTTTTTTACAACGTGATGTTTCAATTCAGTTTAACCATATGAATACTTCAACATACATTTCACACGCGTAGAGGAAGATAAAAGACCCGTTATAATGTTAAGTTTCGATTTCAAAGAATAAGAAGTTTAGAAATTACTCTGTTTTCTGAATCGACTTTCTTTCAGCCCGTTCTATTCCGTGTCTCTTGGGTCCTTGTGACGATGTGTTGTACAGTAGTGGCAAGCTCAAGCTAGTGAGAGTTGGTTCATCGTTTATCGCAAGCTTGGTGATTATTAATCTCACGTTATTTTATACTCGGTTTAACATACATATAAACCAAGCTGCTATGAACTTACGCATGTTAAAAAAAAAGAGCCAATGTCAAGTCAAAGTAGACTTAACATTTTAAATTAAATAAAAGTAGTTAATTAATTCAATACATGATCTAAAACAAGTTCATATTATTGATTGGATGTATATATTATTACAGTGAGTATTGGATTAAAAAAACCAAAGGTCACGTTCCATAAATTAGTTCTAATTCCACATAGAAAATACTAATTTTACTAACGATTGTCAAGTTTTTATTGATCATTTGAAAGCTATAATTAAATAACAAAATAATAAAAGTTGGCACAAATCTCTCGTACAATTATAAGTAAATTTTAAGCATGTATGACACACATATTGTTGGTTCACAATAGGACACAAGTTTCATCTAGATATTAACAGTACTTTTATTAATTTATGCAATATAAGTATTTTGAAACTGTCACTTATGACCGCTCAAGTAGCACTATTGTAACCTGTTGTCAATATTTATTAATCAACAATATTTATTTTTGATGCAAAGACATATTCTTCCTAATATCAATAAAACTGTGCTTCCCTAAAAAAAATATTTTTAATGACTAACCCACAATGTATTAACTTTCCAACAAGTCGGTCTCTGAGTGCCACTGAAAAAATATACCGGTCTGCCACACGGTAAAGTTTGAGTAGCACTGAATGTAATGCACGCGAAACATTGCAATTTCAATGCTCTCGGAGCAGAACACCATGCGCTACAGGCACCCTCCCTCTCCCCTCTGCATTAGCCCACTCGCTCCTCAGTCCCTCCTCACACCACACACGACACGTTGTTCAGTTGTTGCCTGTACTGTGCGCTGTTTGATTTGTGATAATGAAGCTTTTAGAATCAATCTCATTCCAAACATTTGAGTTGTGCAAAGAAACGCAAAAGAAAATTGGGGAATTCTGTTTCAAAACTAAATACATTATTTCGGTGAAGCAGTCAAAATCAAGCATCTAGCTGTATTGGTGCTATCCCAAGTTGTTTGGTTGATTCAAATAAGCTTCATAGGGACAGTGAAAGTGACTCTGATGAAAATCATGATAAGACACATCAATATATAATATATGACCTTAATGACCCTGAAAGTCTTAAAAATGTATCTGTAAGTGATGAGGACAATAAGATTATTTTCCTTCGCCTTGAGCCAACCAAATTTAAGTTGGGCAACTAAAACGAATCACCGAAAGACCGTGCACATTTCCCTAATATTGTAGACGATGATATAAAACGATTTATTGTTCATCCTGGTTCTTGTAAATCTAAAAGACCTTTACACAAATATCCAAAACATTATAATAGATGTTTTCACAATCTACGATGAAAAATCTACAAAGACTGTTCTTAAAATTGCTAGAAAAGAGCCAAATTATTCTGTTAAGAAATATTTTGTATAATGTGGAGCCTGTTGGATATTTGCAGGGAGAAGTTTATCACTTTACCACAATAATTGGGTCAGTGATGTTCGGGACTGGAAAGGCTTCCAAAAAAAGTCTGTTCATGAAACAAGCACTTTGAACCTTTAGGCTTGTGTTTTTTATAACATCTGGACACAAACGAGACGATTGATGCCACACTTGACAGAGAAATAGAAAAAGAAACAAGTAAGTAGTACAAAATACTCCGTGTAAGAAATATAACTCTTAGCCTAGCTTCATGTAATCTTGCATTGAGAGGTCATAGGGAGGAGCTTGGAAAGCCTAACAGTGGAAACTTTATAGCTCTAATAGAACTAATTACCAAGTATGATCCTGTATTGTAAGAACTCATAAATGAGAAGAAGGTTGCCCAAAAGTATCTTAGTCCAACAATCAAGAATGAATTAATCCAGGTATTGACCCAAAAAGTCAAATCTGAAATATTGACCGAGATAAAGTCTGCTGAATTTTTTCTGTAATAATGGATACTAATGTTTCATCAAAAAATCAGTTATCCCTAGTGTAGGTATGCAACAATTTCAAAAGATTCATCCGGTAGGCCCATTAATATAAAAATAAATGATAGGGTTTTGGGTTTCCCAGAGGTTCAAGATCAAATTGCAAGTGGAATAGGAGAATTAATTTTGAAAGGAATTTAAGAGGTGATACTGTCATTGTCAAAGTGTAGGGGTCAGGGTTACGACGGTGTAGCTACCATGTCAGGTGTGTACAGTGTACAGTGGTGTGAAGACAAGGATCGATAAAAAAAAAGTGCAAAATATGTTCATTTTGCTGACACAATCTAAATTTATCACTGTAGGATGCAATGTCTGGTGTTCCTGATACCAATACTTTTTAAGGATTTTGAACAAGCGTATGTGTTTCTTAGTAGAAGTATAAACATGTGGAAAATATTGCCATAGTTTGTTTTTCTAAAAACAACTTGCCCAACATGTTTTTCAAGGGTTGGTTCTGTGAAAGCATTGAAGTATTCATATGTTGAAGTTATGAAAGTTCTAGCAAAGATTATATTATAATCCAACAAAACTAATGAAAGAACCAAATCAACTGGTTTACGGAAACAATAGGAAAATTTCGCGTTTGTTTTCCAAGTGGTCTTGCATACAAAAATGCTTAAAACACTGAACTTGGTTTCAAACCTTCTCCAGAGAAAGAATTTTGAACTTTTTGAGGCTTCAGGTCTTTTAGAAAGCGCAAATGTAAGGTTATCTGAAGTTAGAAATAACCTCCGGTATGAAATTGTTTGCCATTGCTCTTACAAATGAGTGAGGGATCGATTGCCAGTTTGAAAACAACAGAATCAAGACTTTGACGATCTCACAAACAAGTTTCAGTATTCAATTGTACACGACATAATTACCAATTAAATAAAAAACAGATTTCAAAGTATGTAGTTAATAAACAGTTTGTTTACAGTGCTTACATCAAAGTTTTTAATAAAAGAAACAGATGAGGAAATGACCGAGAAATCATCCATCTAGGTTAAGGAGTGCGAAGAAGACTTAGGGATGATTTAAGATTTAACCTTAAAGGTAAACAGTTTAGAAGTAGTTCTGAAGAGTGAAATAGTAAATATATCCTTAACCCAATAGTTAAATAATCTATTGTTTCTTGAACATTATACTTTGGAATCAAGCTTGCCAGATCTGTGTACTGCTTTTCTTCTTCTTACTTTTACAGTTACTGTTTCTACAGATGAAAGATCCTTTTCAAAGTTGAAGTTGATAAAAAAAAACTATTTAAGAAGTACCATGAGTCAACAAAGACTTGGTGCTCTCGGTGTATTAAGTTTTGAATGTGAAAAAATCACGTGGACTCAACCTACATGGATGGAGCAATTAAATTTTTTGCCTCCCAAAAGGCCAGAAGGGAAAAACGCTTGTTCAGCTTGACTTGACTTAATATTTAAATATGTTAGATCTCTATTTAGTAATTAAACGTGTAATTTGCAGTTTCTAAAAAAGTAGTAATTGTGTCATTTTTCATATTTCTAGCCTAATATGTATGTTTATTCCTACCTCAACCCTTTAGATGCATTAACAAAAATCGCTCAAAAAGTAAATAGGTCAGTAGGACAAAAATGTATCTGGTAGAGTGGAGGTGGAAGGAGCAATATAAAAAGTTACGTTACTGAGTAAGGTGCAGTATATAAATATTAATAATAGAGGACATTATTTCAAGTAATTTGTTACACACTGAGCTGTAACAAATGGTCAGAGAAATTTTATACGAAGTATACTATAAATATATTATGTTACACAACTTGACAACTTATTAATTTCAGTTTTAATTATTTATTATTAAAACATTAATAAACTACAATACTAACATTCTTAAGTTGTTTTCATAAAATATAACATATTACAGAAGGCCTCAAACAAAGTTTACTTTAAAATAAAAATGTATTAATCAAGAAAGTACAATAAGTTTCCCAACAATTTTTGTTTTAATGTTAAAACCATTCAAAGCTTTTTTGAATCTTCTTAAACTATAACTGATGAATTACCCTTAATACGGGATTAATCCTGGATAGCATGGAGGTAGAGCATTACCGTGCTAAGTCAAAAGGCTGTGTTTCGTCTACCATTTGCAGGTGTCGATTTAAAAAAATTAAATTACTTCCTCTAAACGATTCTCTAAAAGACGTTTTCAATGAAATTATTAATAATTCCTTTTTGGCTAACTATTATTTGTGTGAGGGGAAAATGGAAAAAAACTTATATCGTTAAACCGACAAAGATTCAGATCCCCTAAGTTGGCCTCCCCACCCCTTCAAAATTAAAATTTCAATAAACCACCCTTTTTCACCTATTTGGCACCGTTTTGCACCCAAGTACTGCGTTTTGCACCCTAGCCCCAGAGATGGTACGATTGTATTTGTTTGTGGGAGGGAGGGCTAAGTTAAGTGTGGCCCCCTATCAATTTTTTTCCCCCAATGCCAATATTCAATTTAGCCTTTTCTAGGTTTTGCACCTAAATAGTTTTGCAATAAAATAATACTTAGCCTAAAAATTGTAAGGGCTAAGTTAAGGGTAGTCTGAACACCCCGACCCCAACATTTGATAGTTTGTTTTTTATTCCAATCTAAAGGTCTTGTTTTTCACAATTTTCTACCCAAGTATGTCATTTTGCATCTTGGTTTAGCGATACAAAAATATTTCACGTGAGAATTATTTTTTTTAGCACTGCGCCTTAATACCCGTTAGGTCTATTCGCTTAAGTACTAATTATGCTAATTTGTTAGGATATGGGAAGGTTGAATTTATAGGAAGTGAACCAGAATTTTCGTGAAGGGAGAGTGGAAAACCATTTAGGAATCCCCCCTAGATCACCCGACCGAGATTCTAACCTCGATCTCTTAGACCTCGGCAGTCTAGCTTAACACGAAACTAGCACGTTAACTAACTCTACCACCGTGGCGGGTTAGAAATTAAGATAAGCTTAGTAATATTTACTCGTTACTATGTCAGTATAACTGTTTTATTTTGCATAATTTTTCATCTAAATATGGTGTTTCCGCTCAGGCCGCATATATGGTACGACTATTTTTATTTGACCAAAGGGTGGCAAGTTGAGTATAAAATCTTCTCATCTTTTTAAAATTCTAATTCATAATCTTTGTTTTGCAACTTAATAATTTTTCAAGAAAAAAATATGATAAAAAGGGAAGGTGGAAAAGTTAATATGGTCGTCCTCTCTACATCAGATATATGTGATTTTTTTCCTTTCCCAATATGCAGTGGGTTTTTTTTGGAAATTTTTCCCTGCATCTTTTCAGTTGCTATTTTTTCTTCTAGGTATTATAGGCTCAAACTTACATTTTAGAACTATAATGTTGGTATTTGTATTCTCCTCACCCTTGAAAATGTATGTAATCTGTCTCTATTAAACTTAACCTAAAACCTAAACCTTGCCCAATATAAATGTGTTGTTTTTCTCCCAAATATTATGATGTTTTGCAACTTTACAGTATGCACAAACACATATTTAATTTGTTAAAAAGAACAAATAAAGTTGATAATGGTTTGGATATGCATATACTCTCACTGAAGCAACGTGTACGTATATTTAAATGTATTTTTATGGCGTTTTACGCTCAAATAGTTTAGATAGAAAAAATATGTAAGTGGGAAAGGCCTTTCAATTTTAACATACATCTGTTCCTTCTCTCACAAGAGAAATAATATTTTATGGTGATAGAAAGTTGTTAATTATTAGCCTACAAAAAGATACTTTAATCTTCGAAGATCTAACCAGATAAAAATAACTCACTAAGTTAATGTGAGCGTGGTAAAGAAAAGCGTTGGTTTCTTGGATGTAAAATTAGTATTCACGTACCATAGTAATTCCTCACTTAAGTTTATAGCTTATTTGAAAACTATGTATTTTCTTAATTTGTCTGAAATGTGATAAGATAAAATCTTAATTTTTTTTGGACTGCTAATATTTTTTCAGGCCATATCGAAAACAACAAAAGTAAAAAAAAAAACTAGTGTTTAAAACGATTTATAAACAATAAATTATTTATTATCTTACTTCTTACTAATATTATAAATGTGAAAGTTTGTGTGTTTGGATGTTTGTTGCTCAATCACGCCAAAACTGCTGAACAGATTCGAATGAAACTTTGTACGTTGGCAGAGTATGTCCTGGAATAGCATAAGACTATTACCAACCTTTGATTTTAAATAATAATAAATATATGACTATAATGTGATTGAAATGATGTTACTTAGGAATTTGTGATTTAATATTTTGTAATTAAAGTAAATAGTAATTAGTGTGATGTAGTTTAATACTAATAAATAATACATATGTGATTCTAGCTATATAGTTTGAAAAAAATATTATTTCATTTATTTATTTGTCTTACTAATTATGAAGGTAAAAATAAAAAAATAAAATAATTGATAGCTTAAATAATATATATTTCTTTTATTACGAAATATTTAAAAGTGAAAATTAAAATACGGCAAAGTTATTTACAGCAAAACTGAGAAAAACGCATAGATATTAAAAAAAACAAAAAAAACAGTATTTTTATGACCAAAACAATTTAGTTGAAAATTAAAAGATTTGATCACATATAGCGGGTGAATCCGCGACGGGTAAAAGCTAGTTAAGGTATAAAACATTACGCGAAAAACAGTTTGAAGCTAAAAACAAATATAATAAGATACTATAACGTTGTGTGCTAATTAATTATTTTTTCTGGCTAGACTAATAATGTTCAAAGCTTCAGGTTTTAGTGCAAACAATACATTAATATTAGCATAGGAAAAGTGGCCATTTTTGTTTGGAGAAACGAGGCAAGCACTGAACTTGGCTCATTCATTAATTCTGATCCTTTATATTTCTTGCAAAACTATTAAGGTGCAAAACACCATGCTTAGGTGCGAAATGGTGAAATTATAAACTTTTAAATTGGCATTCAAAACCACTTTTTAACTTGGGGATGGCTACACTTAATATGCTCCCTACCCCAATCAAAAACAGACATATCGTCTCTGGGGTTGGAGTGAAAAACTTGGGTGCAAAAGATGGCATATTTACCATTTTAATTTGAGGGTATGGAGGCTGGGGTGAGAGACTAACAACTTAATTTAATCGCATATTAAATATTTTTTTCTCACTAATCCATTGAAATCCCAAACGCCACATGTGGTACTAAATGATGCAAAACAGTACATTTATTTTGACATTAAAAAAACACCAAATTGTCGTGAGGGGGGCTATGCTTAACTTACTCTCCGAACAATTTTTAGTTTTAAATATATTTTCTTGCAAATGAAAATGTGCAAAATGCCATACTTGGGGTGCAAAACGGTGCAAATAAAAACTTTAGAATTGGCACAAGAAAACCAACATTTTAATATTGAGTGGGAATACTCTTAACTTGCTTCNAACAGTCGTACATTCTCTGGGGTTGGGTTGTAAAACGTAGTACTTGAATTCAAAACGGTGAAAAATAGGTTCAAAACGATTGCATATTTTGATTTTTAAATTGAAGGTGTGGGGGCTGGAGGGGAGGCCCAACAACTTAATTTTTTTTTGTATGTTAAATATTTTTTCTCTCAATAATTCATTAAGGTGCGAAATTACATACTTGGGTAAAAAAACCAGACTTTTATTTTGACCATAAAAATATTGATTGGGGGGCAACTTGTACCTCCCACCTTTTTCCCCTTTAAATATTTTTTCTTGCAAAACTTCTAGGGTGCAAATCGTAATACTTGGTGCAAAACGGTGCAAAATTGATGCAAAACTGTGGTATCTTCAAATTTTATTTTTGAGGGGGTAGGGTGTCAACTTAAGTGAACTCAAAGACTCAAGCATAGATTTCCTATTGGTGGAAATTCAATATATTAATGAGCTTATGATTTTAAGATATTTACAGTGCTGAAAAGTCAAATCCTCCACATTGCTAATTTGACACGGACTAATATAAAGTTATCGACGAAGAGACAACAAGCTCAAGGTTAGGGAAGTGGTTTGAACACAGGACCCAGGTTTAATACGCTCGCTCGGGTCGGGAGGTAGGAGGCGGCGCAAGTGATGTAATAGCCCCCTCCCCTCAAGTGGGCTAGTAAAGGAACTACGGTAGACTACATGGGCAGTAGTTCCTGGGTGAGCCATGGGGCAGGACAACACAACCACCATCACTCTACTGCTCACACTCACAGGTAGGCTTTTGGGGGTTGTTGACAACACAGGCATTCTACTGTTCACACTCACAGGTAGGCTTCAGGGGGTTGTTGACAACACAGGCATTCTACTGCTCACACTCACAGGTAGTTTTCAGGGGGTTGTTGACAACACATCCACCATCACTCAACTGCTCACACTCACAAGTAGGCTTCAGGGGGTTGTTGACAACACATCCACCATCACTCTACTGCTCACACTCACAGGTAGGCTTCAGGGGGTTGTTGACAACACATCCACCATCACTCTACTGCTCACACTCACAGGTAGGCTTCAGGGGGTTGTTGACAACACATCCACCATCACTCTACTGCTCACACTCACAGGTAGGCTTCAGGGGGTTGTTGACAACACATCCACCATCACTCTACTGCTCACACTCACAGGTAGGCTTCAGGGGGTTGTTGACAACACATCCACCATCACTCTACTGCTCACACTCACAGGTAGGCTTCAGGGGGTTGTTGACAACACATCCACCATCACTCTACTGCTCACACTCACAGGTAGGCTTCAGGGGGTTGTTGACAACACATCCACCATCACTCTACTGCTCACACTCACAGGTAGGCTTCAGGGGGTTGTTGACAACACATCCACCATCACTCTACTGCTCACACTCACAGGTAGGCTTCAGGGGGTTGTTGACAACACATCCACCATCACTCTACTGCTCACACTCACAGGTAGGCTTCAGGGGGTTGTTGACAACACATCCACCATCACTCTACTGCTCACACTCACAGGTAGGCTTCAGGGGGTTGTTGACAACACATCCACCATCACTCTACTGCTCACACTCACAGGTAGGCTTCAGGGGGTTGTTGACAACACATCCACCATCACTCTACTGCTCACACTCACAGGTAGGCTTCAGGGGGTTGTTGACAACACATCCACCATCACTCTACTGCTCACACTCACAGGTAGGCTTCAGGGGGTTGTTGACAACACATCCACCATCACTCTACTGCTCACACTCACAGGTAGGCTTCAGGGGGTTGTTGACAACACATCCACCATCACTCTACTGCTCACACTCACAGGTAGGCTTCAGGGGGTTGTTGACAACACATCCACCATCACTCTACTGCTCACACTCACAGGTAGGCTTCAGGGGGTTGTTGACAACACATCCACCATCACTCTACTGCTCACACTCACAGGTAGGCTTCAGGGGGTTGTTGACAACACATCCACCATCACTCTACTGCTCACACTCACAGGTAGGCTTCAGGGGGTTGTTGACAACACATCCACCATCACTCTACTGCTCACACTCACAGGTAGGCTTCAGGGGGTTGTTGACAACACATCCACCATCACTCTACTGCTCACACTCACAGGTAGGCTTCAGGGGGTTGTTGACAACACATCCACCATCACTCTACTGCTCACACTCACAGGTAGGCTTCAGGGGGTTGTTGACAACACAGCCACCATCACTCTACTGTTCACACTCACAGGTAGGCTTCAGGGGGTTGTTGACAACACAGGCATTCTACTGCTCACACTCACAGGTAGTTTTCAGGGGGTTGTTGACAACACAGCCACCATCACTCTACTGCTCACACTCACAGGTAGGCTTCAGGGGGTTGTTGACAACACAGGCATTCTACTGTTCACACTCACAGGTAGTTTTCAGGGGGTTGTTGACAACACAGCCACCATCACTCTACTGCTCACACTCACAAGTAGGCTTCAGGGGGTTGTTGACAACACATCCACCATCACTCTACTGCTCACACTCACAGGTAGTTTTCAGGGTGTTGTTGACAACACAGTTACCATCACTCTACTGTTCACACTCACAGGTAGTTTTCAGGGGGTTGTTGACAACACAGCCACCATCACTCTACTGCTCACACTCACAAGTAGGCTTCAGGGTGTTGTTGACAACCTAGACATTCGACTGCTCACACTTGCCGGCAGGATTGAAGATTCACGTCATTGTCAAACTAGAATATTCGTGATTGAACCTTCGGGTTAGTTTCATAGTCATCTCTAGTTCGCCTCAAATGCGATGTTACACTAAATTCAGAACGACACCTACTCAGACTAGAATGGAATGGGCCAGTTTCGCATTCAATTAGAGTTTGGTTGGGTGTCATCATGTATTTAGCGTCAGGTACACCACACTTGAGATCCAACTGGTCCTATTTAGTATGTTGACAGATTATGGTAGCTGACATAGACACTCGTGTTGTAAATAGCTAGTGTTAAATATATTTCTGGTTGATGGTTGACCATCACCGACTGACATGACCATACGTGTCATAGAGGATTATTTTAGATTATATTCTGGTTGATTGTTGACAACCATCATCTGGCATGGCCATACTCGACGTAGATAGGTATTTTAGATCATATCCTGGTTGATTGTTGACAACCAGCAACCAGAAACATGGCCATACTTATCGTAGAAGGGTAGTTAAGTTTATATTCTGGTTGATTGTTGATAAGAGATAACACATCATCTGATTTTCCTCGCATTATATTCCGGATAAAGTTGGCGCAGAATATATTCCGTTTGGTTGATGGCTTGTGTTATATGGTCGTCCATTAGTTATGTTCAATAGTATTTTTAGTATTATTAAAACAATATGGATATTGTTAAAGATTAGACTTTCTGGATAGTTCATTGGCGTAAGAAACTCTCTAATTGGCTGCTCATGAAGTTTTAAATTAATAATAGTCACACTCAAATAATGTATTAAGTGATTCTCAAGATACCTCCCACGTCACCATCATTCATCATTGATATCTGTTAGAATTACGCTATTCAAACAATTTTTTCAAAGTGCAATTTTTGTCAACACTTTTGCTATGTGTAAGTTTATAATAAGTTAAAAAATACCTAAACATGTATTAATAAATTCCCGTAATGAATAAACACAAATAAATTGAGCACGCCTTTTATAAAAATAAAAACTGAATTATACTCGTATGCAATTAAAACCCATTAACAACTAAACTCTTGCATTCTGTTAAATATAAACCTTGATTTACAAATAACTGCTTAAGAAGTAATAGCTTCAAACATAACTTTCTATGATAACACTTTTTCAAACTTTTTATGATTTTTTTTAAGGTCAGTAATATTTTCGACAGTTATGTCATTCACTGTTATGTCTAATGTACTTTATTAAGTCAATGGTTAGACATCTTATTGGTTCGTACTTAAGTGCATCTTGTGTTCTATTGGAGACAACAAGTTATGAACCGAGCATAATTATATTGGTTGACAAAATACAACATATTTAAAACTAATACTGACAAAATTTTGTAAGTTTTTGATTTTAATGTAGATACATATATTGTCTCGTTTTTTAACCGAAGGTGATACTTTCAATGTTTTTAATTTAAGTCATAAAAATTAATATAGTCCAAACACTCCCTTTGACCATTTAATAAATTTTCCTTCTTTATAATTTAAGTATTATTAAAATATCTACAATTTGGAGTAATTATTCAGTACATTTCATAATATTCATTAAGTTATAATCTTTTAAATGTTTATGTGGGCTAACGAAATATATTCTGATAAGTATTTACTAAATTAACTAAGTTAAAATTCGTACAGCGGGCCGTGAGTTAGCGAACCCAGGTCCACAGCCTAATAACAATGTCCTACCAAGGAGTGTGTATTTTATTTTAAAAAAAACAAGTAAATATGATACAAAGTTCTTTGACTACATTATCTTTTCATTCCGAGCACTTTGTGTTGAATATACTATCTTTGAGTATCTATGGATTTATAATATGTCGAATATGTAAAATACTTATTCAAGATAAATGCCTTAAACTGACTCAAAAATGCTCTAAAATGATTAAAAAATTACACAAACCGAGAAAATATTACCTAAAAATCCAAAATGACAAAAAAGGGACCAAATAATGACCTATGAAAACGTTTCCACAACCAGGATGATCACGAACATAATTTATTTGTACACGAGCATTATCTGTGATGTACCACAAAATATGGTGACATGTATCATAAATACCTGGGCCCTGCTAGTAACTCGGGACTCTTAATCTCTTGAAAAACATGAATAAATAATATCAGACAATTACCTCACCGCGGCGATTACTTGGTAATTTCACAAATATATCAAAGATGAGTTTAAATAATCACCGGAACTACCCAAGTAAAAAAACGGAAAACCTCAATTTGGTAAACATCCCCGGACCATCACGAGTAGATTCCAACAATATATTTAAAAAAATAGTTGATTGAAGGTTTTATTGCATCTTGTTTTACTACCCATCCTGCCTATTTGAGTATTTCCACCAATCGGGTAGGAATAGGGGTGACAGAATTTAGAGGAAATGCATCCGAATTTACGTATATGGATAGTGATGAACCACGTAGAAAAAAATAACTCACAGCCGGAATTCGTACATCGACTTGTCAAGCCAGACAATACAGAACTGACGCCCATGTCTGCGTGCCCATATGTGCGGGTGAGTAAATAAATAAGTATATTAGAGATGGGACGTTTGAATTCCTCACTTCCTTGAATCCTATGGTATTCGAGAGATTTGAGATTCGTAAAAATCTCAATCAAGTATCTCGAATACAATATGAAGAACTTGACTTCAAATAGCAACTTAAGGTAATTTGGTAAAATCAATTATATAGACTTGTATAGCTGTGGGAATAACAAAATCATAAAAAAAAGGAAAAATTGTATCACTATAGTAATTTAATAAACAAAAAAGACCCACCTTTGTTGTTTGTGATGTAATAGACAATAGACACTGTCACCAAGCCATAAACAACTTTTTATAATTTTTCAATGTTTTCTCTTTAAACAAGATTGTACATTTTTAAAGATTCGAGATCCTAAAGAAAATTTAAGATGAGGATTAGAGATTCTTGTTCAAGAAATATAGGAGTAGACCCATCTCTGAAACATAATCTTCTTGTATGTAACGTATATGACAAGTTGCGTTCGGTAAATAGCTTGTATTTAACTGTGTGAAATACTAGTGTCATTTCATCATGGAATCTACGATGTAGAATAGAAATCTGCGCAAATTAAAAAAGCCCAAAGACTGTTTTATCTGTAAGTTACCAACTTGTACATTTTTCTTGGACTTTGATATACAATCTGGTCTAGGGGTAAGGTGTCAGACTTCTGTGCTGGCGGCCGGGGTTCAATCCTCGGTCCCGGCACAGATTTATCTGATTACCAAACTCTTCCTTCACCTCTGACAAGACATCTTGTGAATGTGGGGAATGCCAGGCCTCCACCGTGGTTCGGATTCCACGTTAAACTGTAGGTCCTCCATTTCATCTCACAATCACCCTACCATTACACATTAGCGTAAGTGCGTATAACCCGAACGGGTAGTAAGACGCGGTGCTAATAATGATATACAATCTATTTGATATAGAAACAAATTATTATAAACACAAGGTGCGAAGGAAATTATCCAAGATCGTTTTATTAGAATGAGCTTACCGAGAAAATATCTATCTATCACTACATGTTATTTACTATCCAATTAGACCCAACATAACTAGCTTAGATTGTTTTTCTACTATCCCATTGACTTTGAGGAGATTTAATATAAGTGTGCAGCATTTTTGCACTTTTTATATAAACCCACTATTATTCTTTTGCCAAATAAAATAAAGTATTGCTTCAGTAGGAAAATTTAGTTTAATTTTCTTAACAAAGTGATATCAACAGTTCTTGAATACCTGTCGAGGGTGTCCTGGAATTTAATGACAAATTATTCTCTTGATTTAGAAGTTTCTCATCTAATATCGCTATGCTCTTGATAGATATTCAAAATTTGTTGATATCAACACATGAAGAAAATTAAACCATATGTTTGTACTGGAGAGTTATTTTGTTTGATTGTTTGATTAGGCCAAAATAAGTTTTGATATAAAAACTGCAATAACATATTTTCTTTTCGCGCGTACCTTACACTATCACTTTAAGTGCGAATTCTGGCAGTTTTAAAAATCTTGTCTTGATTCGTTCCCATAATCTACTTGGACGTCATTCCTGGATGAGTAGGTCATATATATCCATCAATCCATGCTGTGATAGCGCTTAGTGAACGAATTAGCTAACAATTTAAAATGAGAGTCAGTCAATTGAGCACCCCCTACTCCCACCGTGACGTCACCCACATATGAACAAACGTGTTCGTATGACAGTGGCCACGGTGCCCTCATACGACCGCCTTAAACAGTTGGGATACCCGTATCGGTGGACACGTGGTCCAAGATATCAACCTTGTATGATCTGGTTTGTTTATAATGGAGAGGTCAGAGCTATAATAGAGGGCTAGTGTACTGAAATGTTTATTCTTGTATATATTCACTCTCCCTACTCCACGCTAAGGCAAGTACGTTTCTTCTAAAATGCTAACTTTCTCTCCCTACCCCATGGGTGTAAATATGTGGACATCCCTGACAGGTAGTAAGACGTGGAGCATGGTACTATTCTACCTTCCTCATTCCTATCCTAGTAATGTAAATATGTGGACATCCCTGACAGGTAGTAATACGTGGAGCATGGTACTATTCTACCTTCCTCATTCCTACCCCATTAGTGTAAATATGTGGACATCCCTGACAAGTAGTAAGACGTGGAGCATGGTACTATTCTACCTTCCTCATTTCTATCCTAGTAATGTAAATATGTGGACAGCCCGGATGGTTGGCACAAAGTGGCACCCACAAATAGTTGGAACTAATGTGAGATCCCCAATTATGTCAAGCCTATATCACTCCCGATTAACCGTGATATTAGCTATAAGATTATGATCGAACTAGAAATAACATCTGAGCGCGTTTTTCTGCACTATTCACTTGACATAAGCGAAATTTGTTTCAATTAAATATTTTTGTAATTTCAAATAGTAATTTTAAGATTATGTTGTAGGAACCTGGTGGTCTAAGGGTAAGGTGTCAGACTTCTGTGTTATGGATCCAGGGCTCAAATCTTGATCGCGGTATGGATTAATCTGATTATCAAACCCTTCCTTCATCTCTGGCAAAGTGTGTGCTTTCACGCTTTGTGAAAATGTAGATGCCAGGCCTCCACCGTGGTTCGGAATCCACGTTAAACTGTAAGTGCCCTCTGCTTTCCACCATTATCCTTATCACGTATTATCTGAGGATTTTTTTCATCCTTACTAATTTAACTCAGTTGCTGACATTTAACCCGAGTCATAATTCCTACTGTTTTAATTTCTCCAATTTATTTTATGTTTCCTTTTATTAATTAACTTCCTACCGTGGCGTGGAGTGCTAGATAGTTCCAGCCCAACATCACGCTTGTTTCCAAATGAGCAGGACTCTTTGAGTAAGGAACAACTTCCGACGTCTCATCTTTATCAACTTTACTTTCCTTATTCCATAGCCGGTATTCCAGGCAGGCATCCCTGGCTTAGCAGCAATATTTACCACTGGTATCCCTGAGACGCCTTTCCGAGGCTAGAACTCTAGATATATCCAAAGTCAATCAAAATCTAGTCCACCCTCCCTTTTATTATACTTTCTGTGTTTTGTTTCACCAGTTTGGTAACGTCTCGTCTAAGTCTGATGTTTCTCCTTCTCTGTCTCCCTCGTCTTCACTCGTCGCTTCTTCCTCAGTAGTTTCTTCCTGTCTGTTTTGTCTCGAGCCTTGGTTCTGTCTTTGTCTTCTTTCTTTTAGTTCGTCCATGTGTCTGTCCCTTTCTGCTTTCGATACCCTGACCGCTATCTCATAGAGGTAGCTCCACTGGTCCACATCCCTCAATATATGGTATATGGCATTGGCCTGTAAGGGCATTAGTAGCTCCACTCGTTCCCTTTCGTAAATATACATCCCAATGTCACGTGTTCCGGTGTCGCCTCCCCTCCGCAACAGCAAAGTCTAGTTTCACTCAAGTTCATCCTAAAGAGGGACGCTCAATATGCTCCATGTCCTGTGATATAGTAGACAAGTCCCTGGGAAGGTTGAAGATGCTTCATTCTCAGTCTTTCTTGTACGTTCGGAAATAACTGGAATGTCCTTCTACCTGTGGTACTCTCTTCCCAGTCTGCTTGCCACTCCCATAGAAGGCTCTCTCTTATATAATCCTTGGTACTTACGCCATTAGTTGTTAATTCTATTACTTTGTCTAACTTCCCTTTTTCAATACAATATCCAGCGGCCCTCTTTCTTACCTCCAAGCCAAGGGTCCAGATACTTAGGGTGACACACAATGCGTTTGTTGGTACCGTTTTTTAGGCCCCAGAAAGTATCATGAGAATTTTCCTCTGAAGGCTTCTGAGTTTCCGTTTAGCTCTGTCCCCTCTCAGTTGTTTTTCTCACACTCTTGCTCCATATCCCACTATGAACACAGACAACGCCTGATGGTATAGTTTAATCAGTTTTAAGGGCAGATGTAACTTAACACTGCCCTATACTGACTATCCCGTTAACAACCCGCAAGGCTATCCCACATACGTTGTCCATGTAAGCTAGGAAGCTACGCTTCTTGTCAATCGTCACCCCCAGGTATCTAAACATTTTGCTCCTTCTAATTGAGTGTTCTACTATCTTAACTATAGGATCTCTCTTAAGCACTCCCCTGAGCAGCATGTAGGTTGTATTCACCAGCACCCCGCTGAGTCTTACTTTCCTACACCATTTATCCAAGCCGCTCAGTATATTATTACTTTTTTCTTCCAGGTTCCTCCTCGAACTTGCCTCCACCACTATCAGCAAGTCGTCAGCAAAATCAACCACCCCCACCACTTCAAGCAATGCTTCAATCTCCAGCAGCCCAGGCTAGAGACCAAGTCCCAAAATATCGGACCACTGACTGATCCTTGTGCGCATCCTTTTGTTAATTTTTTGATTATTGTTATTCCTGGGAATCTCAGGTTTGCATACCTGTCCCTACAGTAGTCCTTAAAGCTTTTGGTGAATTCCTACCTCCTCTATATGATTTTGCAGTTTTTACATAGCATTTTCTCCTGAAGTTTTGCACATACATTCATCAAACATATTGGTCTGTACGACTTTGGGAGTTGCGGATCTTTGTCTTCCCCTTTATTCAGAATTACCACTTCAGTACGCTTCCACACATTTGGAATTCTGTCCTGAGCCAAGCACTCATTCATGAGTGGGGCCATAAAGGGTGCTAAATGTTCACTGATCTCCTGAACAACCTCTACCCTTATTCCGTCAGGTCCAGGTGCCTTCTTTTTTCATTCCTGCTATTAGCACTTTAATCTCGTCCTGTGTTACTGGTTCCACTATCACTTTTTCATTATTATATGGCATTTTCATATCCTGCCTAAATCTTTCATCCTCCTCATCCCCCTCCTCCGGATTATCATCAGGGAGCAACACATCCACTAGTAGCATAACTGATTCCTCCCAGAAGAATTACAGCTGGGGGTCTAATTTTCCCTGCTGCAATCTGAAATGGTACACCTCATGCATTATGTCTCAATTCTTCTTGAACAAATCTTTCCCAGATATCATTTTCAACAATCTTCATTGTATTTTCAAATTCTTTCTTCCTTTGCTGGTATATATATATATACATATATATATATATATATATATATATATATATATATATATATATATATAATAGTAGGAGTCTTCCTGCTGGTTCTAGGCATCTTTGGTATTCTCGTATTGCTCTCTTTGCATACCCACGTAGATTTTGCGGCTGCTAATTCCATGGTTAACTTCCTATACATCTCGTGACTTCCTTCATAGCTGATATTACTTTCCTCATAGCTGCTTGCAAGGCCCACGTGAGTTCCTTCGCTCTTAGGTTTATGTTGTCTCCCTGTGACACAGGTTGCGGTAGTACCAGCTCTCTTCTTAAATTTTTCCAATCTGCCTTTTTCAGGTTGTAGAGGAGACGCGTGCCTACATTTTCCCTGGCTACTTTACCCAGTTCAAAAGTTATCAGATTATGATCGCTGGATAGCTCACAATCATGCACTTGCCAATTCCATATTAGTTATCTTGCTTCCACACTACACAAGGTGACTTCAATATTAAAGAGTTGGCTCCTGCCCTTCCTACATATGTTTCAGGATTTCCTGGCTGGTTTACCACCTCCAGATGCCTTGTTGTTATTGTATCCTCTAGTAGTTTCCCTCTCTGATACGCCCTATACTCTTATTCTACCATCTTCCGTTCTTATGTCATTGCTATGCCAGAGTGGAGACCTGGCATTTGCATCCATCATGTATACAACTGGCATATTAGGGAATACCTCATCTATCTTTTCTAGTTGTTCTATATAAGGTTCTATTCCCTCACGGAACTGAAAATACTTGTTAACTAGTAAACACCCACCGATGCCAGTTTGAATTTCCACCCATATGACCTTTTCATTGCAAAATCGATTAACACTAGTTACTGTTATGTGCCTGTTGAACACTATAACGACACTCATTCAATACAATTCTGGCGTATTTTGGCATATGCGGGATAATTTTCTTTTTGTTGCTGTGGGGCTCTTGTAGGCACACAACTTCCAACGCCTTTTCTTCCACCACCTTCCTCACTTCTTGCATCACGATCGCACTTCGCATTGCATTCATTTGTCAATTTGATTCCTATTTTCTTGTTTTATTCCCTCACGGATGGTACGTGTGGATGTAATATCTCGGCCATTTTTCTTTTGTATCGAATGCAGTGTGATCATGTGCTTGAACGAGGTGATTATAAACCTCTTCCAAATCCCACTCTTCTTTCCTTCTTTTAAAGAATTTGTTACAATTTACCTTAATTTGGATATAGCTGTGGGTAAATTCGCCATTTTTAACTGTATTCTCTCCTGTGCCTCCAGTGTTGGAAACGTTATCGTATTTCCTTTCTCGTGGCTCGTCCTTACTAAGTGACGAGGAGCCAGGTTAAGTTTGTGATGTTCTTCCAATCTTGATAACTGAAGGTTTTCCTCTAGATTTGCTTGACTACCCCAACTGCCTTTTTCCACTCCTTGGCATGCCTTTTTTGCTGTCAAAAGTTGGTCCTTGCCCTCTTTTCCATCTTGTTTCACTTGTTCCTTACCATATACTACTTCTTTCCTCCACAGTTTCCACACAATTCCCCCTATTTTCTTCCTATATCTTTCACTTTTGGCTGTATGTGCCACAACGACCGTTGATATTGTTTTAGCCTTTTCCTCCACACCTACTATTCCTGACCTTACCAATGCTGGTTCCTTATTTGAGATGATACCATTTCTGATACAGTCTCAGCTATTCCAGTCTTTAATTCTTTTTTTCCTCCATCTGCGTTTCCTTCGGTCTATTATTTATCTTGTCCCCCGCACTTATTATATGGTAGTTTCCATGTCATCGTACATTAATCCCTAGGTTTTGTAATTGGGCTATGTATGTAGAAGCTGCAGCAGCAGAGTCTTCTGTCGACTCGTAATGGCCATCCCAGAGTTCATTTCCTGGTCAGCTATTGCCATTCCATGCATAGCATGTGACCAGGAATCCTTGATTTTCCATCTCTCCATACTTTTTGTATTTTCCATACTTTTCATAAGGAGGCCTTTCGCCAGAAGTTATTAGCGTTCCCGTTTTTTTTACATATTTCCTCATGGTCCCTGAAATGTTCCATTATGCCAGTCATCCACAGGAATTTGATGTGATCTATCAGTTTAGTACGGGCTTTTTTTTATTAACTAGCTCCTCTTTTATTACTTTTCTTATTACCCTATAATAGTGTTATTGCTGACAAATAGACTCACACCAAACTCCCATACCAAATCCTATTACTTGTTGGTGTACTGGTTTTCCTACCCTTTTTGCCCAATGTTTGGCTTCTGCCAGCAGCATTTCCACTATGATCCTTATTCTAAATTCATAGATTACACTCGAGATGGGAGGGCCAAAATTTGCCTCTATGTGTTCTTACTCAGTTACCTTTGCAGAGGATATAAAGTAGTCCCTTATGCACTTAAAGACACTTTCGGAATCCTCAAGTCCACAGTACAGCCTATCTCCTTTTACTTGATTTCTACATCTGAGGATAATGGAATTACCCTTAATGGTGCCCCCACCTCAGAAATAAATTCCTCCATACGCCAGGACGCAGAGGTAACATAAGGTCGAATGGCCAGATCTAGAGCATTAGCCCCGTCTCACCCCCAGATTTTTTAGTATCTTTTAAAAGATGGTGTCATTTAGACTGTTTTCTAATAAAGACCACATAAAGCCGCACCAGGATGCGACGCCTGGTTCAAATTGTATCACCTGCGCGCTATTCATTATGCAAGACTTTCTGATAGATTTTGAAATCAAATAGTTCACACACATTTGTAGGTCTTCTTTGATGGCTCAGTGGAAAGCGACGACTATTAACTGTTAAAGCTATTAAGAAGTAGAGACTATAATAACCTTCACGATATACTAAAGAAAAATTAACATTACGTTAAGAAAGTATATTGGTAAGATTTTATAACGAATACATTTGAAAAATAAATGGTATGATGTACCACACAGATTTCACTCCACACAGATTTTCTCTCTTCTTAATCTTAAAATAGAGACATTTACTAAAATTTGTAAAATTTGTTAAACGAAATAATTTACACTGTAGTAAAAACACTCTACCAAAAAGCATAGTCTAAATGTAATACAATCTGTCACAGAAACACTGAGAAAAGAGGAGCATCTTTGTCCACCAAAGAGAATAATATTCAATTTAATATATCTACGTACTCCATAAAAAAAATATTGGTTGCTTATAGCCCAGAAACAATTGGTTTTGTAAAAATATATTCCAATTTTTATTTAAATTTTAAAAGTACTTCAACTACACAATGATAAGTTATTTCGTATCTAAAATAGTTGGGGAGAAATGATGAAAATTGGAAATTACTGCCTATGTCCTATGCCCTTAAATTTATGTTCATGCGAAAATAAGAATGGCTGTTTTGTTTGCGATGTTAAACAATGCCTAAATACAACATTTAATAAAAATTGTTTGAGCAGATTTTGAGAAAATTGATTTGATCTCCTTTTGCCCTTCAGTAAACTACCCTTAATTTTAGGACTGGATATCTAATTAAAAAACCTTTGTGGAGGGGGGGGGGACCTTAAACGAATACCAAGATTTATCCCGAACGATAACATAATTTCGACTCCAGTTTGAGATAGAGGCAGGCAAATAGACAAAAAGACGATATCGTGTAAACCACTTTTCAGCTTGAGTGGGTCATGAAATGTCGACATTAAATTCTCAAAGTCATTTTCATGGGAAAATGAAAACTAACATCTTGTTTGTAATGCTAAACAATGTCGAGATCCAAAATTTAATCAAAACAGTAATTGGGAACTACCGAAAGTCGGTAAACTATCGTTAATTTTATGGTTGGATATCTAATTCCAAAAACTCCTCGGGGGACTTTATGAAAACCCCAGATAACAAGTTCTAACCCGATTGGTAAAACTGTTTCGGCTCTAGTCCAAGCGAGATACAGACAGCAACGCAAAAAACACTTTTTAGATTTCATTGGGTGTTTATGAGACTTCGACATTTATCAAAATCTTGAGTTTGATTTTTTTTGACGGTCATAATACTTCTCTCTTCGAGGGGTTGAGAGAAAGTAAAAACTGAATCCTCCTCAGCTAGTTTGCGAAAACACTAGTTTTATTTGTACTGTGCATACATGTGGTTTGGGATTAATAAATAACAGATTATAAGTAGATAATAATAATTCTTATATTATAAAACTACCCGCATCGGTCTAAAATGCTAGCGAAGCAGATGTCATAGTTTAAACCCATTTTTCCTAAATAAATTTTCATTCTTCAAGGAAATGCGGTTACATTTCTTATAAACTATACCTTCCTTATCCATTCCCTATTAGTTAATGTAAATGAAAGTGAATAGCTTGGATGGGATGCCGTATAAGATTTTTGTTCAAAATCTAGTTGATGCTAACATTGACACCAAAGCTCTTGGAGCAACAACTCAACCACTGTACACAGACCATAAAGAAAGTACAGAAATGAGATAGGAGATCGTTAAAACCTTTTAAATGCCGGTGCCAACTTTAATTGGAGTAGACTCAACTACAGGCATTGAAGGACAACATTAGTTTTAAATAGCCACCGATGGCTGTGAAATGTTTTCAAGGGTGACGCTAAATTAATAGCCATCATTTGTTTTAATTCCACTTACGCATAACGTGCTACCAATCGTGCGACCAAAAATATTGTAAAACCTATATTAAAATTGTGATAAAAACAAATAATCTGTCAGACAAGGGTGGTGGATACAATTAGGGAAAGTCAAAACCCCCAAAACAAATGTACATATTGAACTTGTGTGCATGGTTTAAATAATTTATTTTTATTTTTATTAACTTTAAATTTCTAGTAACGAAACTGGGAGCCGCATTAACACTAAAATCATAAATATACACATATATAATCTCAGGGACAGGTGGGGATGGGGGGAGAAGACCAAAACACACTTTGTTTGATTCGTGACGTCACAGGACATTAAAATAGCCAATTACAGTCGACATGCAATGCCTCGGATGTCTGTAAGACCTAGCCGAACATTTAAATTGTATTATTATAATAATTTATACATAATATTATGACAGTTTGTGACTCATTAATAACACATATTTATTCAACATCTTGAAAAGGTACATTTTAATTTTAACTAGAAGTATTAGTTGTTATTTCGAAGGGAAAAGAGGTCTACTATACCTCATGCCCCCCTGGACACCTTATACCCACACCTAGCCCCTTAGATACGCACATGTTTTGAGTTTTTTTTTAATGTGTTAAAAATATTATTTTAAATTTATTTTTCGTGAAGAAAAAAGGGATAGAATATATAATCTCTTTTAAAAAACATAGAATACTTAGTATACAGATTGTGTGTCAGTTTTTCAGACCAGTTGGGGGAAAGGAATGGGGGCTACACGAGTACAGTAAAATATTTCCTTCCACCTCTTTTTTATCAGACGCCAAAGTGTGTATTTAGTAAGGACATTGTAGAAAGAACCTTTAAGGAAATACAAACACATTTGCCTACGGTCAACATTAATTACACTTTACTACATGTCTATTATTATTATTATTATTATTATTATTATTATTATTGGACCCGCCTCGGTGGCGTAGTTGGCTAACTTGCTTGTCTTGTTGAGCTAGACTGCTGAGGACGAGGAGATCGAGGTTCGAATCTCGGTCGGGTGAACTGGGGTGGTTTTTCCTAAATAGTTTTCCACTCTTCCTCCACGCAAATGCGGGTTCACTTCCTTTAATTCAACCTTCCCAATTTCTAAATCCATTAACGTAATTAGTACTTAAAGCGTATAACCCGAACGGGTATTAAGACGCGGTGCTAAATATTATTTATTATTATTATTATATCAATATTTTATACACTCTATAGTAAGTGATAGCTTCAGACCACATTACTTGACGTATGACTATATGAGAGTAGTTTTCGTATCTGTGCGATACTATCTCCACTATACATAAAAATGAAAAGAAAGGAACGACAATAGTCCGTTCGCCATAGGAATGTAGGTGACAGATAAGAAACGTTATCAGATTTACTCTCATGATCCCATTCACCAAACCATATGCTCTGCAGGACCATATATTGATTTTTTGTTGTCACTTTAGGTAATCAAAACTTGTACAGCAAACAATTTGTTTTTTAATTTATTTATTTTCTTTTAAGCGTTTTTACATTATTGAAATATGAACTTATGAAAATAGCCGTTTGGATGGGATTTGTGTGTGTAAACGCGTCTATGGCTCAATTAAAAAGGCGAAAGCTTCTAAAAGGCTGTGTTCTCTTCATAAATTAAAATGATAAACCAGCCGATACAAGGGTGGTTGATGAGTTCATACAAATGGTGTTCAGTTAAGTTCATGTACATGTGATTGCAAAATAAAAACGTTTCATTTTGAAACTAATATTTTCAAAGTTATAATAATAATAATAATTATTATATATATATATATATAATAATAATAATTATTATTATTATTATATTTATATATATATATATATATATATATATATATATAGGTAGCGAGCTATAACAAGATACACATGTGAATATATTATATTACCCGGTTCAGTGGCCGCATATTCTAAGCTTTAAGGTCCTACTCTCGTGATAGACTAGCCAGAGATTCTCAAAGTGGGGTCCCTGAGGCATGTCCAGGGGGGCCCACGAGATCGTACAGTGAGTCCGTGACATACCTTTGTATATTTTGTAGATCTTATAAAATGTTATATAAAAGGGTAACTTGCTTGTATGTACAGTACTAAACACAATGGAGATGCCTTCCTCTGTTAAATCCTGGCGAGAAACTGAGGCCGTAATGTGAGGAGTTGGCCACATTCCTTGTGACCACATCTTTAAGAGGAGCGTTTGGAAAATCACTTTTATATTAGTTCTCTCGTCAACCAGGACAAAGAACTTTCAGAAAAAGCACTGAAGCATTTGATATCTTCTCCAGCAACTTATTTGAGCGAGCAAACCTTTTCTGATCTTTGTGGTGATGAAAAAATATGAAATAAAATTGACTTAGTGTGGAATTAGACTTAAGGAGATGGTCAGTAAAATTGTTACAGATTTCAATGATAGTTTAATGTCACACTAGCAGTTCCATTCCTCATATAAATTATCAGTGATTATAAATATACAAATATAGTACATATTATATTTTCTTTTCATTTTTATTGAAACTCTTTTTTACATTTATTTAAAAAAATTATAATATCTAAAAATGTACAAATATAACACCTACATTTATTTTATTTTCATTTATATTGTAATTACTAATTATATTTACATTAAAAATATATTATGACTAAGTTATCCCTACAATATACCATAAATTTATCATTATCATTTTTTAATCATTTATCCTACATTAAGGGGTACGCAAATTAGATGTTTCCTGGTTAGAGGGTCTGCATGACTAATAAGTTTGAGAACCACTGGACTAGACTACCGAAGACGGGAAGATTTGGGTTCAACCCCAGCGGGTGTACGGAGGGTGGTTTTTTTCCTTAGTGGGTATCCCCTCTACCTCCATGCAAATTAGGTCACGCTTCTAAATTCAACCTTCCTAACACCTAACACATTTGTGCAATTTTGTACATAGGCGTATAACCTGAAAGGATAATAAGACGCGGCGCTAGGGAAATATTAATATGATACTTTTTAATTTATTAGTTCACTAAGATCCGATATCTCAGCTCAATCGTTAGCGTGTCTGTCTACTGAGTTAAGGGTCCCGGGTTCGATTTCTGTCATGGCCGAAACCTTTATCATTGGTTAAATATGGATTTATCCTTTAACATTAATAAATTAACGGCCGGGGACTCGATTTTGGGCTTGTCCTAATTTTAAGTTATATTATAAGGTATAAGAAGCTACGACAGGCCTATCAAGCTTGTAGTGGGATATATATGGCTCGAATAAAAAAAAAACTGATCCAAGCCACGAGCTGTAAACAGTAATGGGGTTAAAAAAAAGTATAACCAAGCAAATATTAACTGTTTCCAAATTAGTGACTTTCAGCTATTGTTTGCAAAAAAAAACCTCTTCTGCTAGGTGTCAGTGACTAACACTCCCGTTGCGAATGAACTGTAGTAGCGATTCCATTTTTAACACTAAGATGGGTTCGGTAAGGTTAAGAACTATTTGAATATCACAATCACGTAAAATGTATACATAGCTTTAAAATGTTATTATAATAATAATTTTGCTCTTCATGGCTAAACTCAAAAATATGATCAATACTGTGAGAATTTCAAATTTTCAATTTTGTATTGAGTCCAAATCCTTGATTATTAGATATATTCGATTCCGAAATCTTCAAAATCTTTGAATCCAATCTAGATCGAATATAAATTTTTATGACTAGGCCTACATTATTTTTCGGGATAAAAGAAGAATATGGCCTCATAACGTGCCTGAAATTAATTAATGAAATTGTTGCTTATATTTTAACTACCGAGCTATTTTAGTTTCTATAAAACTTTGAGTATTCAAAATTTGATTTTTCTTTTCAATTTTTGAAATAAATTATTCTGAATATGAAATATATTTTGGACTTTAAATTTGGAATGTGATTCGAATATTTCAAATATTAAGATTGGAAACTTCTAGTCAAATAGGAGTCTTGAATCCTGTTCATCTCGACGTTGATACTGCAATGAAAACATGAATATTGAGAACAAGATGAGAATACTCGGGGATATATCAAGAAATTAATGGCATTTATTTATGATTTGTGTCTCAAGGTTTTTCCCTTCTCACAAGAACAAGAACTATTGACTCCAATCTTTAGATAAACTTTAAACCTTATTGTTTTTTATAAATGAATCAAAAAATTAATCTATTTACTTTCTATCACCAATAAGTCAAATTAGATTAAATATGGATGCTATCAATGGGAAGTCTCCTGATAACAGAATTATATTCAAATAAGTTTAAAATGAGAGCCCGGACACGGAAATCCCAGTGAATTCAGTTAGGGTTCTAACTCCTACCTCCCTATCAAAGCATTATGACCGTAAATATATGACTTATTTAAATAAGTAATTTAAAGATTCAAAATAGTTGGAATTACTTGAATTATAAATAAATAAGCAGCAACTGAAATTCTAGTTCCCGTCCAAACGATTAAATTCATTTTTTAAATGTAATACAATAAAATGACTTTATTAGTTATTTTATGAGTTAATATAAAAACATTTTTTTAAAAAACAAGTGAAGTATTCCGTGGGTAAATTAACGTGCCTGTTAATAATAATAATAATAATAATAATATTTAGCACCTCGTCTTACTACCCTTTCGGGTTATAAGCTTTAAGTACTAATTACACTAATGGATTAGGAATTGGGAAGGTTTAATTAGAGGAAGTGAACCCGCATTTGCGTGGAGGTAGAGTGGAAAATCATTTAGGAAAAACCACCCCCAGTTCCCCCGACCGAGATTCGAACCTTGATCTCCCCATCCTCAGCAGTCGAGCTCAACACGACTAGCGCGTTAGCCAACTACGCCAACGAGGCGGGTAACGTGCCTGTTATTGGAGTTTTGTTTGATAATAAAGCATTAAATCTTCAGTGCTGTAATAGTGGTTGGAACTCCTTACTCGGACCCGAGAAATCAAGATTTAACTGGGTTCAGGCTCAGCTGGTTTCACTAAGAATGGTTTTCATCATTGAAGTTTTAAATAGGGCTTTTTCGTTATAAAATTCAATAAAGGAAGTTTTTAATATATTATTGAAAAAAATACAAAAACATAAAAGGTAATTAAGGAGAGTTAATTTGAGTGGTAAGTTTAATAATTTCAAGGTTTTACCGTTTCGTTTGCACTGCTGATTACACAATGTTTTTCTGCTCCTGGTGAGCTAGATATTTTTTTTTTGTACATACACACATCCTTTTGGTCCCGCACATCACTCCAAAACTTCCGAGCCTACTGTGTCAGACAGTTGAAGGCTAGCCATGCCTCTTCATTTGTCTTGTACACGTTCTCTTTATCGAATAGTTTATTGATGTAGAAGATTCTCCATGTTTCAGAGAGTATTGACATCTGAGTAAAAGGATGAACCATTGTTGACATTGTTTTCTCACCTTGTTGTGTCTTGTGTTGGGTTTTAGAATCAATTAGCCGTTTCTTACCCTCGGTTTTCTGGCCTCCTTAAAATAAGTTTAGTGCTTGAATCATACTTAAAAATCCTAAGAATAATACTTTGTTTATTAATCCAATGTTTCGTGGTAAGTTATTTTCAAACTCTTCGATTCATATTCAAAATTTAAAACAGTATCTGGTACATCATAAATGTAACCAAATCCGAGAATTCTTAGAAAATAAAATTGTCAAGTCATTTTAAATAAACATTATTACAATATATTTATAATTAAACACGTTTAGAAACATTATTTAATCTAAAAAAAATTGACAGTAATAGAAAGATACTATATCGAATATAATTTATAAAGAGCAAGATTCCAATTAACAATAACTACCTTCTGTTTTGTTAAAATTATATCGTTCTATTAATTTTGTAAATATTTAAGATTGTAAAATATCGCCATATTCAAAGACGGGCCTTAGAACCTATTTGACATTCGATTTACCGGGACACACGATTACTCTCGAGCCAAGAATCGTATCGATGTGCGAGTTTTTTTTTATATTCTTCACTCGACAAAATCGGAATTGGAATCAATGAAATTATTTTTGCATTTAAATATATTTTTTCATGTTTGTTATATTTTTTTGAAATATGGTAAAACGGTTTCATTGGTATAAATTGAGAGGTTCATTTTGTCGGTAATATTTAATGAAAGAGTAAAGAACCGGCAATTAATTTATTTCCTTTTCCTGTGGGTGGTCACCAAGATGACGAAACGGAGTCGCCGGCTTAACCAACAGGAGGAAGAAACAAAGAAGCTTCTAGTACTTTCTTCACAATTTGAATGTGTCACGTTCCCATTGGTGCAAATTCAAACAAGGTGAAGAAGGGTAGAAATTAAATGATCATATACCGGTTCAAATTAAGTAATAGGAGAGGTTGGGCCAAGTAAAAGGTATCAGGATTCCTGTTCAAAATGTAGACGTCCGTGAAGCAATATGTCTAATTAATTAATTTATACCCTATATGATTTCAACGGCCAGTCATAGCGTTAAGAAAAGGAGAGTAGTAAAATTTCACTGTATTCTAAAGTAGGATATAGATGATGATGATGATGATAATAATAATAATAATAATAATAGACCACAGAAAACCGCACCCCTGTGAAACTACTGGTTCTACAGGGGTGGCAATGAACTAATCTTTGGAAGAAAAAAAATTAACATCAATGTATGAATCAAAATTAACGTATCAATGATAGTAAATAAATGAAATAGTGGCCATTTTTTAAACTTACGATATTTTAACTGATCAGCGTTTTAGTAACAATTCTTAGAAAACGTGATTATTTTGACGAATTTGATTGAACAAAGTAGGCCTGTAACACGTTATCATTGGGTGACACGATATCATGTGATAAAGGATACAGGGTGGGTGCACAGATTGAAAATCATACAGACTTGAATGGGGGGTATATAAGGATACGAAGCTTTAGGACTAATTATTGTGTAAATACCCTTTGTTTTTATATCTTCAATCGAGCTATAGCTGAGCTTTCTTTTTTTTATTTGACAAAAAAACTATACATTTCTTACAATAGTTCTTATTCGCCTTCAAAAATCTTGAATTTTGGAAGAGTGTTATATTAATTTGTAAGCAATGTTTGTAAAACAAATTTGTATCGGACTATAAGGATAGAAAATACATAGAGATTAGACCTGCTTCAGTATCACGTACATTACATATTCAATGGCGTAATCTGGGGGATGGGGGAGGAGAGGGGTAAGGGATTCTTGGTGCATTTCCATACATGCTGGAGCAGGGTTTACAACTGACAGCGTTTTGATCTGTCTAACGCTACCATACAAACTGATCGACAAGCTGTAAAACACCTTTTAAAGGCTAGGTGGGTCAAGTGGCCGACATGACTTGGACCAACTCATCGACAAGTTCATGCATAGACCAGTTCATGGATCGACCAGTTTGCCTGCACCACTAAACGTTCTATATTGCTTCATGATCATGGAAGGTTCCAGGCCACGATATGGTGGACCGGGGGTAAGGAAGTGTTCTTGTGTATCAAGTTAGGTCAAAAGTTAGTTAGTTCATAAAGTTTTTAAATTGACTCAAGCACTTGGACAAAGACATAGTAGGCATTACTCTTATGTTGGACCGGCCTGTTGAAGAAGGGAAGATAGGTGTTAGATTCACGGTTGAGTCTAGTTTACTGCGATTTAAACTACTTTAGGATCCGCGTGGTGGGTAGGTTGGGGAACACAGTCGCCACATGGCAGGCGTTTGTGCGTTACTACTAAGCAAGCATACTCAGTGACTGTCAGAAATCTGGCAACGTGCATCGGTTGCTATGACAACTACCCTTCCCGAATTGGTCGAGCATGTGACGAGCCTCCATTACCCACTCCAGCTACACTAACCTCAATCCTAAAGCAGTTTAAAACGCAGTATAAGAGCGTTTTTTCCCTAAACGGTTTCTCACTCTCCTTCCACGCAAATGCGAGTAGATTACCTCAAATATTCTTCCTTCCCTATCCCTACTCCTTTAGAGCAATTTATCATGTATGCGTATAATCTTATCAGGTAAGACACGCTGATTAAAAAACTAAGACACACCTAAGGCCAGTTCCATGTTCATACTTAGTACACCTCAAGTGCAGTTGTGTCGTCTTCTATTTAGTATAGTCTAGCACTTGAGGTGTACTAAGTATGACTACGAAACTGGACCCTACACTTAGGTATTTACACAAGGCCGTAGCCAGCCAATAATTTCGGGAGTGGGGGGGAGGGGTGCGGGGGGTGTTGGTGGCAACATTCCCCAATTACCGGAGGCTAAAAAAATAATTATAAATGATAAACAGTTCTAGAAGCTATCTGCCGTGTTTTTATGGCAACATGACCCCTTAAATGCTGAAGGCTAGAAAATTTTTTTAATATTTAACACCACTAGGAGCTATCTGAAGTTTATTTATGGCAACGTAGCACCATAACTGCTGAAGGCTAGGACAAATTCTAAATATCAAGCAGCTCTAGAAGCTCTCAGAAGTTCCTTTTATGGTAACATAGCCCCCTAATTTGTACTTGTACCTTAATTTTGATATTGTTGGAATCATAAATTAAACCATATATATTTTGTTCATAACATTTCGTCGGCCTTGCACTCACACCTTTTACTTGGATGTGAAGTGGGTTTTCTTCTGAAATAGGAAAACTAATTAAAAGTTGTTATTTTTTGGGAGCATACTGATTTATGATGTATTTTAATAATCTCTCGTTATTATTTTTGATAGCGGGTGAATCTAGTTCTGTTGAAAGTGGTATCAGCTGTTGTGGATGAGTATAATGCTACTATTACGAGAGTACTTTAAATACTCGTAATTCAGGGACCGGACCGCTTCAAGGCTTCATGTTCTGACCTTGCATCCAGTACAGGGTTTCCAGTTGAAACTCTCACGCGGAACTTTTATCAGAACTTAATTTAACAGGGAGACTTTTGTCTAAAACGTTATGGACTCTATAGTGAAATTACTATAGTAGGATTTTGTTAGGGAAAAACTTCTATTAAATACAAACTTTCCTCTTTCATCGACATTGATAACATTTCATTATAATATTGATGTTATTTTATAACTATTGACAATATTTATTTTAAGTAACAGCTGCAGATCATACGACTTGCTGTATGAATACGTGAAAGTAGATCTAGCTGTCAGATAAGGCTCTTCCTATGAAGATTGTCTATTTCTAAAAATACGACGAGCTCTCACATGGTTATTCTTTTCATTCCTGTTTTGATTTATTTATTTTTGGTACACCCCATCTTGATATTCGTCCGAGATATTCATATTAGAATTGAGGTAGGTACAAATTTAGAAACTATTTCACACATTATATAGATTTACTCCATTAATTTCAAGCATGGATTTTTTTTAAATACATCCACTGTTTCAGAAAGAGAATTGAAGAGGACCCTCAACCAATCATATAGCTCCAAATCTAGGAATTTTAATATTTAAAATAATAGGTACACCTACATACATTTATCATTATATTCATAGGCGTCACTAGCTTTTATTTATTGGGGGACTGTAGGCCCTACCTTTGCCTTTCTAGCCGATCAACCACGAGGAGAGGTGGACTTGTGGATGTTGGTCAAACATAAAAAATAGCGGAGATGGTCTCAAGACAAGTATAAAATAACCCTACACCATATACTAATACAGTCCAATTTTCATAGGAAGAACCTGATCTTAAACGTTACTAGATCTACTTTCACGAATACACACGTCAAGTCATGTTATTCTCAGATGTCATTATTGATAAATAGAATCAATACCTACAGAATAGCAATAGAAATATGGTAAAATGTTCTCAATTTGGGCCGCAAAAAGAAGTGTATATTTTCTAAAAGACCCTTACTATGAAAATGGCACTGTATCAGGAACCTCGATTTTGACTCCTAAGTATGAACTGATGTTCAATGTAGGTACTTATAATCAACACTTGAACCATGTCTTAACAAAGCAGAGGTGCTGCTCATCTCTGTTTATGTGTTGAGGCCGCTACAAACGTACAATAATACCGAATGTGCTATTGCATCCACACGATACAGTTTTTCTTCAGGCCACAGTTTGTTGTTGATTTTCTTCACAACGCTTTCTTTGTTGGCAGCGGGATCGATCTCTTTTAGTTTTTCCGACAATTTAAAATATGCATCTTCTTTTTTGGGTCAGTCAATTTAATTTTCCACAGGTTTGTTCACTTTTGTAAATGTCTATAAACTCTTCTATGCATTATCGGTGGCTATCGCAACACTCTGCCGTCATTGTGTACAACGATAAGTTTATAAAGAAAGAATGACACTTATCTAATCAGTGAACGATGTGGCGATGGCAACAGCAACAACTGAATTGAGCCGCCTGCGCAGTTTGCTCCGACGCAGGTATATCGAATGAAATTAACTACTAGCTCAGGTCGCCTGTGCAGGCTGAAATAACTGTACAGTTAATTATGTCATCCATACGTTCAGTTATACTGGACAGACAAACTTCACAGGTATACCTGTACGTATGTAGCGGCCTTTAAATACCTCGACTACATTTCAATTATAAAACTATCAAACTTGATCCACTCATGGGAAATGCTGATTCCGTATATAAGGGTGTTCTAAGTACAGGATGCCTCAAAGTCAGGGGAAGGGAGCAAACTAAATTAAACCACTATCTTTGAGTGGTGGCCTAGTGGTTTTTAGGGGGGGGGGGAAGGGTTGAAGGGGGCTGTTAATGTTTTCATTAACTTTACACTAATCAGGTCCCACTAATTAATACACATACAAGTCCATTTATTTTAATGCTATCGATGATAATATTTAATACATTTTAACAACTGTACGTTTAATTAATACCTTCCCCTTAACCCACTGGTAGCTTCGCCTCTACTCAACGTATGTAACGTATAGTAAGACTAGATAGCTGTTGCCCGCGGCTTTGCTCGCGTGGAAGTTGATTATATACAAATACGAAAATATACATATGTATTTACAGATTAATTTAAAATATTACGTTACGTTGATGACCATAACTTGACCTCAGATCAAAAATAATGCAAGTCCGATACAAACTTTCACCCCCTTTTTCATCCCTTATTAAATAAAATTTCCAAAATTCCTGAAACACGTATTTATTTGTTTTACGTCAATAACCGAAATACAAAATTTTGTTTATGTAACTTTCAAAATGACGGACTTTCATACATATTATCATACATATTATCATCCCCTATTTTGACCCCTTTGGGGTGGAATTTTCTAAAATCCTTTCTTAGTGGGTGCCTACATAACAAAATGAATATACAGTCCTAATTTCATGCTTGTAGCCTTGATAGTTTGCGCTCGGCGATGATGAATCAGTCAGTCAGTCAGTCAGGACATGTTATTTTATAAGAATAGATTTTGTTAGGAGGAACAGTTTTAGAAAATACAAACATAGTTTTCGCGGTCAACATGATATCATTTTACATAATTATTAATGTTATTTTATAGGTAATATAGGTAATATAGATAATTGGTAATTTTATTGGTAATATCTATCAAATGTTAAATATGTAGGTCGCATTACTTGATGTATGAATATATGAAAGAAACTTTACTAACGTTTGTGACTGTAATTTACTGTTGTTCTTACTAGAATGTCACTACCGCATGTATGACATGGGTCTACTATTTCCAGAGTACCACTGTCCCGGGCTCACTGCCAAGACAGATAGTGACATGCAGTGGGTAGTGCTGCAATCTCTGTCCGTCATTTTAATAAAATCAACTGCTGGGGTTATCAGTTCCTCCGCGCAGTAACCGACTATATCACACGGTCTTATAACGATTTAATCGCTTCCTTATTGAACACTGCCAGGATTGGTCGTAGAACAATAGGCACCATCCAATGTTCAAAGGAAGAACCTTTTCTTACAGAAAAGTTACTAGATTTACTTTCATATCGTCATACGTCAAGTCATGTGATCTGCAGCTGTCACAACAACAATAAAATAGCACTATCAATGTTGACTACAAAATAATTTCTTTGTAATTTTTTAAAGTTTCTTCCTATCAAAAAATTACTGTACAATGGTAAAGTTGAGAGACGGATCCAAAACTGTGTTTGTAAAGGGCTGAATATTTGTCATTTTTACATTGATTCATATGTGCAATTATTTTTAAGAGGGGTTGAGGGGTGGGGTTGGGGGGGGGGGGTAGTTACAATGAATATGTGGATATAAAGCAGCTCAAAGCTCACAAGCAGTTGTAGGTTCTAGTTCACCTCAAAAGAGCCTTATTTAACTTGCCAAAGCTCCCACTCTCCTTTCAAAACATCATAAATCCGGATAATTTTATGTTCATTAAACCTTGTTTCCCCAAATACCACCATTAGTGCTATGTATACTATCGTTATTACTCTATATACTATCATTGTTACTATGTATACCAATTGCCTCCCTACATACAATAATTGCTTCTCTACAGGAGCTATCAGTTATACAACTAGATACAAGGCTACATTTCTACCCCTCGCTTCTCTACAGGAGCTATCAGTTATACAACTAGATACAAGGCTACATTTCTACCCCCTCGCTTC
>CABFVZ010000788.1:4514-43389 GCA_902151445.1 Timema monikensis | reverse complement strand
CTCCCCACACCTCATTTTTCCAAACACAGAATCCACAAGGAGAACAAAAAAGCGAGTTTCCGGTATTAAAAATATTGTATTTACAAATTTTAGCCTGTTAGTGTTAGACCGCACATTTTTAGTAAATAACATTTCCGAGTAACAAAAATAATTACCTTATAATTAGAACAATTTAATATATACTTTTTAGCACCCGCTTTTTATTTTTGGACATACTAATATCTAAGTATTATAAATAAATTGCTCCTTAAATAAATGCAGTAACAAAAATAATTGTATTAGTAACTATTTCTTAAAGAAAACGAGACACGATACTATCAAATCACAGCATAATCCCCTTTTTTTTCTTGCTTTGTTTCAAGCAAATGCATCAATTACATCATCAAAAGCAATTTTTTTTAAATTTCTCCATCAATTATGAGTAGTGCCACTACTGACAGTCTCACAGCTCCGATGGTTGATCTTAAATAATTCTTGACGCAGCTAAGTGTTCTCCAGCGCAATTTGTTGCCGGTGCACTCCTAAGAGCTGTATCGACATTTGGGTAGATCCCCGCCATCTCTTCCTTGCGTAGAAACCTGCTCACTTCAATCATACTCATATGTTTCATCTACGCCCTTCAAGTGGTACCCCTCAGAGTTTTGCGCTCTAGGCCCGGGACTAGTGGTAAATACAGCACTGAATGTTTGTTTAGAAAAAAATAAAGGAGAAAAGATATAGGGTCTCAGTAGTTTGCAGTAAAGTAGTCATGAATACTGTGTTCTAAAAGTAAAATACAATTGTAAGTAGTAGAGTAGAGTACAGAGAAAGCAATGGAAGTGGTTGGGCGCTGTCCAGAAAGCAAGAAATAGCCGCCACCTTGGCCATGAGGGTAGGTCATTGTTTGTCTTGGCAGAACTCATGGACCTACCTGTCACTCTCAGTTCTTTCTGCGTCTAAGGTCGAGTTGAAGTGGCGCCTACATCTTGAAATCTTCTGGTTCCATCTGGTTTAGACCAGACGTGTGCGTCGGTATGGAATCTAGATGGCATTGGCGTCAAATATTTTTTGAAAACCGGTGATGAGTGGTGATTTCCAGGTTACATTGTGCTCTACGTCATTATAATGAGAGAACTAACTCTAATCTAAGTAGACCTACAGACTAACTTCGTAAATAGTCTCGCTACCGCCCCTACCGCATCTTACTTCCGGCCCGGGCTATATGCATTTTAATTCCATTGATGGGGCAAAGAGGAGCTCATCTTTTGAGGAAATGAGCTTGCATTTTTTAGGGAGAGAGAGAGAGAGAGTGGAGACTCATTTCATAGAAACAAAAACTACCCAACTGAGATTGTAAATCAGACCAGACGACGATGATAGTCTAGACCAAAGATCAGCAACCTTTTAATAATGTTGTGCCGAAGTAATATTTTAAAGTCGCTCAGCGCGCCAACCAATCTAAGCCCACCCAAATCGTTTATATTATTATAATAGATAAATAGTACAACTATTAAAAACAGATTGAAGTTGAGCTTGTGAAATGTAAATGTAACAACATGTTTGTAAATCGAATACATTAAACAACTACCGTTTCTTGAATATTTAATATTTTAACCTGTAAATCAAATCAATCAGAATAAATACAAAAGCTATAGTGTTTTTTTGCAAAATTTAAGTTTCGAATACATTATTTTGGAATAAAACAATTGAATCAATGAAATGTAAAACAAGCTATTAAAATGATTATTCAAATCAATGGTTTTAGCTAAATATAAAGGTTTTATATGATTTTTATTCAAATCACTCAGCGTGCCATTGAAAATCGTTCCACGTGCCAAGAGTGGCACGTGTATTGTAGGTTGCCAACCCCTGCTATGGACCAGTGCTTTTCAAATTGTACTCCAGGGAGCCCATGGGCCCCACCAGTTATCTCGGGCTGCTTCGTGAGGCAGTTTTAGGGAAGTTTTAGAATATTCTTTAAATTTTTTCACACTATAAAATATAATTTGTAATTAGGACTACCAATTTATTAAATGTTCATAATATTAGTGTTAAAAATGTCCGAGGTCAAAATTTTAGTCCAAAAACACAATGAATAGGTGTCAAAAAAATAGGTATAATATAGTTTATTAGGCAGATTAATAGAATGCTTAAAATATTGTGGTACTCATGAAATTACATTAAGAAACAGACTCGCCCAAATTTAGTACAGTAATGTCATCACTTGTTAGGTAACTCATAAGCTGTAATATTCTATTCTTTCTGTTTGTAGATTTGCTTAGTGAGTTTGTAATTCTAGTGATTTTTAAAAATTATGAAAACTTAAATTAATTTAATCTAATATGTTAACACGTGGTAAGAAAAATAATTACCGGTAAGCTTTGACCTGGCCCCACCAAAAAGAAAGATCACACTACGACACTGCTCTAAGGGACTAAGGCTAAATAAAAAACGTAATGGGGAAAGGGTATCTCCTTGTTTCGACACAGTGTGTATTTCTAAAGTATATGATGACATCCAACCCGTACTCTGACATGTGTATCAGTCACACATACCTCAATTAGCTTGACCATTTCATGGGTAATCCAAATTTAACTAAAATTTCATATATATATTTTTTAAACTGATCGTAGTCCTTTTTAAAATCCATTTATTATTTTGATAAACTGTCATGTTGTATACCCTTTTTTCCCTTATAATGACCAAACAGTAAATATCTGATCTGGTGGTGATTTATTTCGTCAAAATCAACACTTATGATCTCAGATTAATTCTTCTGCATATGGCGTTAATCTCATTAAAATTATGTTGTATATAATTTTATATCATGATCCATCTATCTTTAAGAAATAATTATTCGAAAGTTTGACTTTTAAATTCGAATTTTGAATTCAATTGCTCATTATAATCCGAATCATGAATATATTTGGATTTTAAATTTCTAATATAATCTGAATCCTTAAATATTAGGATTCGGAATTTCGAATCCTATTTGAATCCTAGCAAGATTAAGATTCAGATTCAAAATATCGAAGCTTCACGAAAACAATTAAATACATTGAATTTGTTTGCGATCAAATGGGATTACACGCATCTAATATTCAATTTCGGGGGTAGGGGTATCAGATTGCTCCTTCATATCTGAAAAAACTGACATAAAAAGCGTTGTCTTGCGTTTTTTAAATCCATGTTCTAGGACGTTGCATGTAATATATTGTATAGCCAGGTTTTGGTTGGCATAACGGTTTAATAAATTCAAATATATTTCTTTGTAGCCAACAATGATAACATTTTAATATATTATTTGTGTTATTTTATAGGTAATATAATATATCAAAAGTGACAGCTGCAGACCACATGACGTGCTGTATGAATATATGATAACTGTTTTAGTAACTTTAGTAACAACACCATACTGTTCTTTCTACCAATATCAGGCAATAGAACGCATGCAGTGGCATAGATTACAATAACTCATAAATACTATTAGGCTATATGGTATTTTACGGTCATTAAAACTATCTGATGGGTGTAATCATTGACATCGTCCGTCAAAAGTGGCATCTGGTAAACAAGTGTATTGGCATATGAATTCATTAAAGAAGTAGCTTTTTGAGCTCTAATATCAACTTCTTCATATGGTATTACTATTACATCTATGGAAGTATTGAACATGTTGATCACATATCGACAGTGTAGATCGTGTTATTATTATTATTATTATTATTATTATTTAGCACCACGTCTTACTACCCGTTCGGGTTATACGCTCTAAGTACTAATTACACAAATGGATTAGGAATTGGGAAGGTTGAATTAGAGGAAGTGAACCCGCATTTACGTGGAGGGAGAGTAGAAAATCATTTAGGAAAAACCACCCCCAGTTCACCCGACCGAGATCCGAACCTCAATCTCCCCGTCCTCAGTAGTAGAGCTCAACACGACAAGCGCGTTAGCCAACTACACCACCGAGGCGGGTTGTAGATCGTGTTGATTTCGGTGATTTATTTTTATAATCGTGTCTTACTACCCTTTCGGGTGATTCACTTATGTACTAATTACACCAATAGTATTAGGAATGAGGAGGGTTATATTTAGATGGTTTGTACCCGCATATGCATAGAGGGGGCGTGGAAAACCTTTTTGCAAAATCACCCTCAGTACACCCGACCGAGATTCTAACCTTAATCTCCCCGTCATCGGCAGTCTAGTCTACTACTAAAATAGAGCTTTGTACCATGCGGCTACTGAAGTGGGTGGCGAATTATTGTTTATATTATTGAAATAAGTATGAGCCATATTGGTGCCATAATGGGACTGGTAACATTATGATAATGAAGTTACGATAATGTTTGGGGCTAGAGGCGCCGGAACATTTATTGACCAATGGGAGGCAAAATGACGTTATGTCAATGTCGGGTTAAGTTAAATTAAAAACACACATTTGGGTACGCGAATATAACTTAGCAAAACGCAGCAAAATATTTTATATCTTTTATTTCAGCCTTATCTGTATTGCTCTTTTTACTTTATTCTGTGAAATATTGTAATAGTAGAATGTTTACCTCGAGATTTTAATGAATTTTCACGTGTTACAGGCCCACGAACCCAAAAAAGTGGATGTTAAAATTCTGTATGTCCCCATTTCTTTGGAAACAGATCTGAAATGGTTTGATAAATTTTGTTCATAATATTATGATATTTAAATTTTATAAAGCTATATCTCAAGGTTTTTTTTTAAATTTTGACACAAGCCCTCAAATTACGGGTGTTTTAAAGATGAGTGATTTTTTTTAAATTCCAAATTTATTGATTGCTCTAACAAATTTGGCTTAAAATGGATATATATATATATATATAGTGTTTTACCTGGAAAATAACACTGTATACTTGATTTTTCTCTAAAAATTCGCTTAAGGTTGGTTTACAAATGAAGGATTTTTGAAAATTATTTTTCTTTCAAAAATGGCTCTAATGATTTTTTGTTAATATTAGTACTAGGCCATGCATCTAAAGGATGAGTCAAATCAAGATTGTTTATTTGCAAATAATAATAATAATAATTATTATTATTATTAGCACCGCGTCTTACTACCCGTTCGGGTTATACGCACTTACGCTAATGTGTAATGGTGGTAGGGTGATTGTGAGATGAAATGGAGGACCTACAGTTTAACGTGGAATCCGAACCACGGTGACGACCTGGCATTCCACACATTCACGAGATGTCTTGTCAGAGGTGTAGGATGCAAATAATTGAATAATTTACTTTAAAACCTGCCCCCTTACCTCCTGAGCATAATATCAGAAGGGGGGATGTACCAAAACCCTCCCTCTCCTCCAAGTTCCGTAGCTTATGTTTGTGGTTATAATGCATATATCTTTATTCAATATATTAAGAGGCTACATTTTAATTATAATTAAATCCAGTATGTTGATATTTATATGAGGGACAGGATCTCAGAACCTCCCCCATTTGACTACGTGTTACTAAACTCATCTGTCTAGTGCAGATGTAAACAGTACTCGTCCAAACGTTCAAATGGGCGTCAGTTACCGGTCACCGCTGCAAATAGCAGCCATCCCTCGTAAACTATAAATAAGAATAATTGCTGTCAGGTTAATCTCATGTGCAGTTACGTATGTTTACACAGACCCAACCTCTGTTTGATATGACTTCAGCTGAATCTACCCGTATGTGTCGTCTCACGTACCTCACCGTGGAATTTGGGTCTTCTAAAACATTTTTCACTCCCTCACTAACATTCAATGTAAATTAATATTTAGACATTGAATATCAAAAAATACCTTTTTTGTTTACATTTTATTTTGTAACACTTATTAATTAAATTGTTTGGCAAAAACTATTTGAAAATATCATATTCTGAAAATTGAAAAATGACACCTAGACACGGGAATCGAACCCGGGACCTTCGGCTTAGTACGCCGGGTTCATTTCCCGTGTCCAGGTGTCATTGTTCAATTTTCAGAATATGATATCTAAATGGCGCTAGCCTCATTAAAATGCATAAATGATAGCTTCGGCTATCTGATTCCTTATTTGAAAATAGCCATGTGGGTTTTGACCTTGCTTATATCCATCTTAGGTTTTTGGGAAGAAAAACTAAGGCATTAAAAAATAATATCATATATAGACCTAGTTTACACCCAATTTATCAAAACATACCTTCTTTCGCTAAGTACCAATAAGCACCTAAATTTTCTATGTAAACTCACCTGTTACTGTCGGCACTACATTTCATTGCGCAATTTATCTGCCGGTGAATTGCCCGTACCATTGTTGACGAGGTAGCCAGTAAGTTTGTAATGTGATAATAGATGGCTCTCATATCCCGTTGCTAAGACAAGGTTAATAGGTAGACAGACTAGTCGTGGTAGGCTTCACTACACATGAACCACTGCTCGCAATGATATTTTCGGTAGCTTACACAAATCTACACTTTAGGAAGTAGCTTAGTATTGAAGATTGTCTCGAAGGAACTTTATCCTGTTCTCTTTCATGTTGCATTCTGAGTGAAACCATTATTTTGCTTTACCAGCCTGTGTGTTTTCATTTTCAGCTAAAGGCGGTAAAAAAAAAACAAATAGGGAAAGCATGCTAAAGGTGGCTCTGCACCGAGGAAATAGCAAAAACATTGTTAGTAGCAAAATGTTAATAACGAATATGTTACTGAACAGTTTTTTTTTACTGTTTTGGTAAATGTTAGTAACAAAATGTTAATAACAATGTTTTCGACAAGAAAAATGTTGCTAGAATGTCATGAACAATTTGAAACAACAAGATGAAAAGCGGATGGTAAAGTTATTGAAACCTGTATAATATTATCAAGTTAATAGTTGAATTATTATCGTAACATGTTATTGGCAGCTCCTCCAGTCCGAGTCATGGCTTCCATAGGCACCGACTTGTTAAACACATTGGGGGTTCTTTATAAAAAAAAACGGAAGTGGGGGTGGTGTAACATTAACAAATTTTCAAGCATCGTATTTAAAAAATGGCCAAAATTAAGGTACAATTTGTTAGTCTCAATGTATGTTTGATAAAATAAAATAAAAATAAATTGAACAAAATAAAACAAATATGCACAACACAAAAAATACATACGATACGAGTATTGCCACTAACAAAAGCTATCACACGACACCTGCTTGTACTAGAAATGAAGTGTGCTAGCTAGCGCCCAGATATCTGTATACTAGCTAGTACAATAAAAACGGGACTAGAGTATTTTCACGCTGCTAGTTTGGTACTAGGTTAAAACTTGGTATCTGGGGTTTACATAAGTTCTCCCCAAGGGCTTTTGGAATTGGATATCCATCCCTAAACTTAAGAGTAAAGTATTAAAGGAAAAAAGAGATAAAATCGATTTTCTCGAAATTCGCTATAACGATTTTGACTACATTTAGTATATAGGCATTGTTTAACGTCACAAACAAAATGGAAACTTTCGTTTTCCCATGAAAATTACTTTAAGGGTACTTTACATTAGGGGAAATTTCAAATTTTGATCAATCTCCGCAAATATTTGAAACATTAAATAACTTATGAATGTAAATATGTGGTACTATTAAATATAAGTTCATTTTAAGATAAAAGAGAGAGAAAATTTGTGTGGTACACTTTACCATATATATATATATATATATATATATATTAGTTTCACATGAAATGTCACAGTTCTGCGATCAAAGTAAATGGCTATATATATAGATCTAGCATTCCTAAAACCAATAAAGTCATTTTTAACAGAAGGTTTTAAGATAACTGAAGATTGTTCGAGTGGTTTTTGAAGCTTCATAGCTGCCATTCCTATAATAAATACTCGGTCCCGGCACAGATTTATCTGATTACCAAACCCTCCCTTCACCTCTGACAATACGTGTATTAATCACAACTTGTGAATGTGTGGAATGCCAGACCTCCACCGTGGTTCGGATTCCACGCTAAACTGTAGGTCCTCCATTTAATCTCACAATCGTCCTACTATTACACATTAGCATAAGTGAGTATAAGCCGAACGGGTAGAAAGTCGTGGTGCCAATGATGATGATAATAATAATAATAATAATAATAATAATAATAATAATAATCATACATACATACATACCACAGTGAGAGGATATTTCCCTTCAAGTAGGTGGTGCCCTTAGCCATTGCAATCATTTATACTGCTTTACCCGGCACCCTGCTCGAACTATAATTCTAACAGCTGTTGGTAGTAAAACTTTTATTAAGGTGTTCAAGTTGAAAGCCAATAAAACATGAGTATTTGTGGTTTTCAAGAGGATTGAGCTTTCGAAATATTTTCTTAAAAGCATCTTTATAAAAGAGAACATGTTAATGGATACTTAAGTCTATTTGTACATTAAGTAAGGCAGACAAACCCCCAACGAATAAAATTACTATGATGTGGGTTTTACGGTTGTTTGAGTGTTTTAAGTGAACCACATATTTCGAGCATCTTAATCACAAGGTACAGTAGTAAAATGTTTTGCCGCGTCAGTGAGCTTAAAAGAGACGAGCGCTAGTGGTATTATTAAACCAAGAAGTGTAGATAGCACTTGTTTTATATTTAAATAAGATGAAAGTAGAAACACATTATTCTCGACATGAGTGTTTCTGGATCTATAGAAATCCAGGTAAACATGGTTACCAACCCCTCCACCCCCTGTTCGAACATAAAGGGCTTGGGCTTGGAATTGGGCTTGTCAGAATACTTGCTACACAATAATTATTAAATAGATCCTGTTAGCACAACTATGTTTTTAAATATGCTTATTTTAAAATATAAATTATGATGCATTTATAATTTGTTAAAATAAATCTATATTTTTGCTACTAGTTTTTTTTCCTCTTCTTTTTGGCGTATGGCATATTTTGACTGTGAGAGAGGGCATGCAGTAAGTATCTAGTTCGACTACGAAAGAACAAAAGAACGTATTTTAGCCGCTCAGTGGGAACAAAGCGTTACCCAGGGTATACCTTGAAGCCCGTCTACACGTCACACCCACAATGATATGACGTGATGGTGATAATAGTGATGATAGTGATTATGAAAGTGTAGCCAGAGGAAATCTTAAACCTAACTTAAGCCTAACTAACCAAACCATAGTGACCATAAGAAAAGTTCTCCTTCCGGTAAAAAAAAAAATTACCTATATTACCGCTGTAAATCGAACCTGTGAATTCTAGTTCATTAAACAGTGGTGCTGACCACTAGACCAAGAGACTGGTCTTCGCCGGTAGTTATAATGTTCTAAAATAGCTGTTTTAATGAAATCCGCAACTGATACTTTATCTTATTTTTGTCACCTTTTACTATCCATCCGAGCTATCTTCGCATTATTTACACTAATGGGACCAGGAAGGTAAAATTTGGAGCAAATGGACCTGCCTTTTCATGGAGAATGAAGAGTGGTGGACCATCTAGGAAAAAATACCTGAGTAGGTCAGACCAGGCCGGAATTTGATACTAAACCTCACCTTTCTCCAAAACTATACAAGACTGCGTGCCCATGGATGTGGGGAACTGTCACTTTAAAAAGGTCTGATGATCCTAAGAATTAATTCTTCAAAGTTAACAATCCCAATTACTCAATAACAAATTATCACCCTCAGCTGGGACTCGAAAATGGAACTATTAAGCTAATAGTGGAGGTGCTACACAACAGAAATCATTAAAAAACTGCATATCATGCTAAGAGAATCACCATTGGTAAGAATGTAACTCAATGTTATACAATGAAATTATAATGGAGAGGCATTTCCAAAAGTGATGAGAATCTAAGATGGCGGTCATATTTCAAAATGGCTACATATGTTGAGGTTTTGTCGAAACTTTATTCTAATAATCATATAAGAGAGTGTTTTATATTGATTGATATATGTTTTTGAGATCAAGGATTTCATTTTTCATGTTATGCTCTTTTGCCATATAAATTGGGTAAATAAAAAAAGTTGAACTTTTTTTAAATGTGTATTTATTAATTCCTAATTAACTGAATATTACAAATCTGAATATTTCTTTTTAAAAACATCGACCAGCACTACATCATTTTTCACATTCGTTCTTACAGTTACACAATAGTGTGCAAGACAAGCCAACACGTCTGCATACACACTTTTTCTTACAGATTTTGCACACATACATTTGATTGGCTCTTTAGATGGATCAGCAATTTCTGGCAGCTCCGACCATTTCATCTGCCATGATACATCATCCAACCACCATTCCCATTCGGTTGGAGATGGTATACATATTGTGCATTTGTTTGCTTGTCCCCAAATGTATTCAATTTGGAAAGCACTACGTAATACCTGTTGATGTAATGCACCCTTTGTCGGTGACAGACTTTCAAGCGGACGATTTTTGTTCATGAACAACTCGTCTTGCATTATTAACACTTGTATTGATCCTAGTTGAACAGTACAGTAGTACTATGTATCGTTCAATAATGTCAAAAATTTCCGTAAGAATGGAAATTTGCTGTTGTGATATGAATGAAAAGGCAGTAGTAACCTTTTTAAATAGCATTCGTATCTTCTGAGTTGATTTTTTCCTGTGAAACTAGGATTGCAATCACAGCCTGTGAAAGAATGAGATCCTGGTAAAGCAATAGCATTTTCCCTTCCAATTGCTTCCGCTATGGCGTGAACTGGAATACATCTGTAATACTTTCCTGTTCCAAATACAATCCAAACTTTATCCAGACCCTTTGTTGACAAGGTAAAGAAGTAAGCAAATGCTGAAACTAAGACATCAGTATCTACAGTAAATATAGCAATATTTTTTAAGCCATTTTCTACCATGTCTTGGAGATGCAGTATTATCCTTGTGTCAGCGTCTTCATGACCACGGCAAGTAACACCAATTAGGGAACTTTGTGCAGTAATATTTCCTTTAACCTCTTCACCTACAGAGGCTACAACCTGTACATTTGTGATAGTATCTATAGCTAAATCTCCAAGTAGACTAAAGAGTTCTTTCTTGTTACTTGAATTGCTCAAGAAATCTTGCCAATTTTTAGGTAAATTCATGTGTGAAAGCACTTTTCTCCTGGTGCCTACTACCTCTTCTGTCTAGCTTCACCTTCAATACTGGGAGTAATGTATCCATCCCAAATTAAATCAATTCTCTGACAGCCAAAATCTTCAATATCTTTACAAATGTGAGGGTGAAATGTGCTAACATAATAATCAGCAAATATATTTGAGGGGTGTGGTTTTAGATGTAATAACTGCACCATCATAAACCATAGCATCACATATTCCTGGGAATTCATGGTCATTCTTGTTTAAAATATCTTTCAGGTTTATTGCCTAATCGAAATGCCTCATTATTAGAAAGTGAAGGGGGAAATGGTTGATTTTCACGTTTGGAAAAATTCTGCATATCTGGCTGGCGATTCTTTGTAGCTATAAAGAGTCTGGAAAACAGCTGAAGATGTGTTTTTTAAGGTCTTCAGTATAGAATTTTTCTTACTATTGCTCTTCGAAGGAGTGCTAAACACGGGAATGTTGTTCTTTTTCAAAGGTTGAAATATTGTTGAAGAATTTTTTTACTAACCGTACCTCAATGAAACTGGGGAACAGCGTAATACCAATTGACTCTGCTGAATATATGGTTGAATTAACTTTATTGTGTACAGTGATCCTGCCGTCGATGACAGTATGGTCTCTACCATTTTCTAAAAATGTGTTTCTAAACTATTTTATTTATTGTGTTGTAAAGTACCCGAACTTTAGCGATATATTTTACTTGAAATGAGCAGTATTGCTTATGATGGCGTCGATTGTTTTCTTCAGGTTTTACCTGAATGCTACTCTAAAATTCTTGTATTAGCTGACAAATTTCTGGTCCTGCAATCATCCAACGTCTTAGTGCTAATGGAGCCTGTGTCAACCCTACTGCACCGCCATCCCCTTTCACTATTACATTATTTTGTTCATGTGCTTGGTCTACGCTGATTGCTGAGAAGATTCTTTTTGATTTTCTTATCATAAACTGTCCTGAAGAAGATGAGCGCTTTATGCCTGGTAGTTGAATTTCTGCATCAAAAAGTTTTTCAGATGGATTGGTAGCCAACGTGCATAGTGATGATGATCAAGCCAAAAAAACCAATGAATTATTTATTTTAGGCAGTCACGACTCAAAAATTAGTTTACCTCTCTGATTGAGCGAATAAAGAGAAGCAATGGGATTTTCATATTAAGACAAGTCAGACAATATTTGAACATGACATTCTCTTCTGTTAGTTTTCCACACTATATCTCAAATTCAAGCTTGGGATTATTTTCTTGATAAGCATCAAGCAACAAATAGTATAGTGCTGCATCACCTACTTGGTGAATTTCTCTAACTTTTGTCACGAAGGTTACTTTTAGATAACTTTTAGCAGCACTAAAAGATGCAATATCAGCATGGGAGATTGCACTATTTCAACCACTTCATGACATCCACTGACCCAAAACTCAGAGGAAAGCTTGTTCAATGTGAAATGCACTGAATATCACCATTAAATTTGTTAGCCATATATGTCTGGATAATCCCACTGAATCAGTTTTGCTGCCACAAACAATGGTTGGTGCACTGCCATGACAGGAATTTGACTTCAATTAAGAAATTTACTAATTTATTTCATTACGTTCATCGCATGCTTAATCATAGCTATTGACGAAGAGTCTTCCTAAAATGGTGGAAAAAGTGTTGATATTCCTGTAATAAAATATGTTGGAGTTGTTGGACTACTTGCATGGTAGGCGGCCCACGATGCATCAAGTCCAATGTTGGTATCTTGGCTAATAACGTGTTTCAGCCCTGCACTCTCTTCTTTCTTCGGATTCGTTGTAGTGGTTCACAACATTTGTTTTGATGTTGCATCAGAACAAACTGGAATAGTAGGTTCTTTTTACTGAAGGAATAATAGTTTCAATAAAGCAAATTCTTCTGGAAGATTTGGTACACTTCGCGTTTTGGAGGCACCATGTTGTACTGCATAGCTTCTGTAGGCCTTACTGTTCCTAAAAATTCAGGTGTTGGATTTTGAAATATGGATATATGGACACATCGCTGTTGAAAGTTCCAGCACACGAGTATTTGATATTGAAAGTCCAAGTGAAAGGAGCTTTTCCACGATTTCTTTTTTTTTCCGTGTTTTTTCAAATATTGAAAGACTCACGTAAACTAGCATGGGGGTTCCTCTATCAGTTTTTTGCCTAGATATATTTCCAGTTGGCTTATGGGACTGTACATTAAAACAAATCAATTGCGATATTGTGAGAGATGGTTGGTTAACAATTTCCTTGGTTTTAATATTGGCTCTATATAACAGCATATTCGCGATAGCAAGTAGGGAGTGAGGAACAGATTTACGTTGGGAGTTATTATCTAAATCACCATTGAACGTGTTCTTGTGTTTAAGCATGTATTTTCTTACCATATTTGAAACACGCAATAAGGCAAGTGCATCTTCATCTTGATCATCTTTACAAGTTTGCAACATGGCGTCACCAACAGTGTTGTTATTTGCTGAAATATACTATATACCAGACAGGTTTGCCGCCATATATGGGAAGTATGGAAGAATACTCTCTTGTAATTTTGAAGTGTGTACATCAGACATGTAATTGCTCATCCACTCCTGTTAGTTGCATTAGTCGCACCTTGTACATTTTTGTCGGGGAACTCATCTTGAAAATGGGTTGTGTTTCATTTGAATATTTCATACTTTTCTCCATGAAATTGATTAACTCTGCAAAAACTACTTCCTCGCATATATGAACATTGTTTCTTGTTGTTGACATTTGACTTCTCCTAGACTCGTTGTACAATCCTGCTAAGCACTTTGCATGGTATTTTGTATCCATAGCAATCATATCAACACTACTAAGTTTTGCTTGTGGAACACTATTTCCTTGCTCAACGGCACACTCCCTCACCTTTAGTTCTACATGCAACGTCGTCACATTAAGCAATTGACCCTTACTGTTCGCAGAACCGTCACCAAAGAAGTACACATCTATACAACAAGATGATTGGTGTTTACGTTCCTTAAATAGTGATGTCGGCTTTTCTTTGTCACCTTCAGAAAGTGTTAGTTTATTTGCTCTTTGTAATTTAATGCGCATTTTTTGTGCCCCTTGGCTTATCTTTATAAAAATATTCATTTCATCTCACTATGGTATTCATTGGTAAGACATTAATACCTTCAAAGTTCTGTAAGTTTTTCGCAAGTGTTGCATACCCAGCGTTACGTAAAGACACATTTTTATTATTTGTAGGACACACCAAACTATCACCACATGTCTTTTTGCACAGTATACAAACTGTCCAATCAACAGATTTCGATTTCTTCTCATCTAGGTCACTGGCAGAAACTAACCGGAGCCGCTTTGCCATTTTTAGAATACCGCTTTAATGTATTCAAATCTGAAAAATATGGATAACAGGGATTAGAATCATATTAAGTAGTATTGAAATCTTTTTACAACAATCATTATTTTTTAAACATGCCACAAATATAAATTCATGAAATTGCGATAAGAACGACCCAATGTGCAAATAAAGACCATCTATATCCTCCATATTAATTCTTATAGACTATTTTTAACATTAAAAATTAAATCCTTGACCTGAAAAACATATTGATTGATATAAAACACTCGCTTGTATGATGATTAGAAAAAAAAAAAGTTTGGACAAAACCTCATCACGTGTAACCATTTTGAAATTTGGTCACCATCATGGATTCTCATCACTTTGGGCGATGCCTCCCCAACTTGTTTTCATTGTATAGACATAAACTACATTCTAACCAATGGGGATATTCTTATCACAATTTGCAGTATTTATATATATATTGCACCTCCACTATAATGGAACGAGGTTCTAACAGCTGAGCCAAGGTGTCAGACTGAATCAAAATGTGTTCATGTCCGTGTATTTTCAAATCTAACAGTCGGTATTCTACAATAAACAGGAGGGATGTTACAGTTATTTCAAATCATAACGGTCGATAATATACGATACTCAGGAGTGAGGTTACAGTTATTACAAATGTTAGCAGTCGATATAATTTATTTACAAACCTACCTCTTTCCTTGTGCTACCCTACAACAAGTATATTGTATATTGTAACTATCACTATCGACAAATTGCATCAATTCCGATAAAATAATCAAAATAATATATTAATAGTGTGTTAATATTGATAACATTATTTAATTACGTTTTAAGCTTGTATTACTTCAGTGAGTACACTATACTTAAATACATTTAATATTTACCTAGTATAAAATCATTCAAAGACATCAGTCACTCAACCGTTCCTAGCCGCGGACCATTAGTATATTAATTAAGGCACTCTTTGAGATTAAGCCTCGTGCTGTTAACTTAAATCAGTCTCTCTTGTAGCTAGGGTTGAAACTCATAACTCACTCGATCCTTATAACATAATGTTAGAGAAAATTAACAAAACACACTCATTCCAATTAATGTATTATTTCAAAATAATATGCTGCTACTAGACGTATAATACGCATGTTTATCATTGGCTATAAAATTATTTAAATTTGTATAGCTTGCTCTTGTTATATTTGGTTAATTTTTGCAGGTTTGGTAGCCGTCTCTAACTGTGCTGACTGGAGTTACGCAGGAAGTCATGGTAGGCTATAATCATCTACTTTATATTAATAAAAATCCTAGATAGATGAATGTGAATACGCTGCACATATAATTTCGTATACTTAAACCTATTTTGCTTGATTTGTTTCTAAAATATTCTCCAATCAAACCTGATTTTGTAAACTAATTCTGAAAACCCACTTTCCTCTTCGAATCTTTCAGAGTAATATTTATACTCATCCATAGCATAACTTTTTAAAATCTTGTATTCGAATAATGTATGTTAAACCTAACAATACTTTTTAATTAAATATGAAATAACATAGGTCTATTATGTACAATTATTCAAGTTCATACAGAGAAACCTAAATTAATATACATTTCACAACACAACTTGATGGTCATTGAAAAGGAGAATATTTCAAAACATTCACATCATTGATCAAAATCATTTATCCTTAATAAATATCCAGATTTTCATCTCAGGTTTTGGCTTCGTCGCTGCTAGAGTTGGACAACAGCCGAAACGCTCGGTTTTTATTTCCATAAAAAGGGAAAACAGATGTTTTGATGCAACATTAGTGGGGAAATCTTAACAGATTTTAATTTTACTATCAGTTGAGTTTTACCTGATGAGCTCCACGAGTTTGACAGATTTAACCATCGCTATCCATTAAATCTAGTTTTTGGCCACCTTTGTGGTCTAGTGGTCATAGCTCTTGGTTACTGATCCAGAGGTTCTGGGTTCAATTCCTGGTGCTTCCAAATTTGCTGTGAATTAATCAGTGGGACTGGAACGGGGTCAACTCAGCCTCGTGAGGACAAATGTGGAGCCACTTGAGTGAAACAGTAGTGGCTCTGGTCTAGAAAACTGAGATTATCTGCCGGATGGTTCTTTGTGTTGAACACAAAACACCTTCTATCCTCAGAAGTCGGCACTATCTTAGCTCGGTCAGTGTGGATTGATTTCAAACTGACACTGTGGAGATTTTTTGAGCTTATTTTTTTCAACCAGTATACTGGATATACAAGATCGATCCAGTATTTCGTACGATCCCATTGGTCCACCCTGTGTATGAGTTGATTGAAGAGCCACCATCTCTTAACCATTCTAGCGTTGATATTGAAGGTTTGTTTACAGGTCCTGAGCAGTGGACCGGGCTGTGCAACACAGGTCTCAAACAATCCCCTGTGGATCTCGACAAAGGAGTGGCTACCAGGAGCTACTTTCATGATCTGGAGCTTTTCAACTACGACAAACCCACGTTTATAAACATAACCAACAACGGACATACAGGTGCTTTATTTTTATTTTTGTGTAATGGGAGCATCCCTATGTACCAGTACTTAATGAGGAGTCCTGGTTTTACCATAAACAAAGAAAGAGGTAGAGTGCGCACAAGACCAACACCAAGATTCCATTTCACAACCGACTAATCTAAGTCCGACGTCTTAGCTGAGTCGGTAATGTGTCTGCCTACTGAGCTAACAATATCGGGCTTGATTCCCGGCATGGCCGATAAATGCATCATTGATGAAAATGAGTTTCCCATTTCACAGTTGTGTTTGATCTAGATTTTGTGTATTTATAGGTCTTGTGCTTATATGAATAGTCGATTTGGAAAGTTCACGTTAAATACCTCAAATAAAAAACTAATCAAAAAATATTAACAGGAAAATTAACAGGAAATCTAGAATCAGAAAACGTATCAACGTGTGGTTTTATGCGTTATTCATTTGGAAACAGTGAAATAATGACCCACTAGTTATCAATGCGTTCTAAATTATAGTATAGAAAACCACACAACTATGTCACGTCTGGTTAGAGCTGTATTATCTACGTAAGTTTGGTAACCTACTATTCGTGGGGGGAGGAGTTATCAATTGATGGAAGCCAAAACATTTGGGGGTCAAATGTTTAGCCATAAACGTATTTACATTACGTGGTCATAATTACTTTTTAATCCGTTTGTGTTTTTATTCAGTGAAAATATTGAACATTGTAGAGCTATTTATTGTTTTACTAAAGATGGTTTGAAATTGAACGTGGAAAAAATTCGGCTATTGTTATCAATAGTGTTTTTTCTTAAAACACCAAATATATAAGCTAATTGAGATTATTTGACAGATAAGCGAGGAAGGGAACGGGTTGGATGTCACTAATCAGACACTTTCAAAAAGCACAATGGGTTGATACAAGCAAATGTATTTTCCCCATTACTTTTTAATCTAACCTTAGAGAATGTTATTAGGATAATGCAAGCGAGTAGGAAAGGCTTTGCATCAAATTGTACAACGCCTCTATTAGGATTATATGCAGGCAATTTAGATTTTTTGGGTGATATTTTGGAAGCTGTCGCAAGAAATACAGGACGTTATTAAAGTATATCAGGGAGATAGGTATAGAAAGTAGTATACCCTGATTTGGGTTGGAAGGACAGTTTAAAAATCCTAATATATTTATTTGCGGTCAACATTGATAATATTTTACTATATTATTTGTGTTATTTTATAAGTATTGATAATATCTATCAAAAGTTACAGCTGCTGATAACATGACTTGTTGTATGAATGTATTAAAATGGTTTTAGTAACTTTATTTACTAACAAATTCTGTTATTCCTACCAAAATCAGCCTATAGGCTACTTGATCACACATATAACACAGATTAGGGACAATAATTTAGAGATTTATTCGAGCAAATGTCATTTGACAATATTAATGAGTTCAAATATTTAGGAACAATTTTAACTAGCAATAGCGATATTAGAGTGTAAATTAGGAAATTAATGGAGTCGTCTGGAAATGTATGCTATAACTCTGTCAGTAATTTGTTGATATCCCGCCTGCTTTCAAGGAATGTAAAACTCAGAATACAGAAAACAACAATTTTACCAGGTGTTCTCTATGGGTAATCTCTAAATGTCTAGATGACGAAAAAAAAATTATGATGTTTGAAAACAAGGTATTTAGGAAGTTATTTGGTCCTAAAACGAATGAATAAAATTGATAGTGGAGGAGGTTATATAGATATGAATTACATATCCTGTGCCCATCAAAATACATTGTTAGGATAATCAAGTCTCTCAATTTACGGTGGGAGAGATATGCAGTGTGAATGAGAGCTTCTAGAACCTAGTTAGGGGTACTGACTGGCAAACACAATGGGAAGAAACCATTGAGAGGACTTAGACGTAGATGGGAAGATAACATTAGAATGGGCCTAAAAGGTATAGGGTGTAAAGAGTTGGACTGGATAGATCTAGCTCAAGAAAAGGATAGGTTGTAATGGGTTGGACTGGGTAGAGCTAGCTCAAGAAAGGTATAGGGTGTAAAGAGTTGGACTGGATAGATCTAGCTCAAGAAAGGGATAAGATGTAATGAAGTGGACTGGATAGAGCTAGCTCAAGAAAGGGATAGGTTGTAATGGGTTGGACTGGGTAGAGATAGCTCAAGAAAGATATAGGATGTAATGAAGTGGACTGGATATAGCTAGCTTAAGAAAGGTATAGGTTGTAATTAAGTGGACTGGATAGAGCTATCTCAAGAAAGGGATAGGTTGTAATGGGTTGGACTGGGTAGAGCTAGCTCAAGAAAGGTATAGGGTGTAATGAAGTTGACTGGATAGAGCTAGCTCAAGAAAGGGATAGGATGTAATTAAGTGGACTGGATAGAGCTAGCTCAAGAAAGGGATAGGTTGTAATGAAGTGGACTGGATAGAGCTAGCTCAAGAAAGAGATAGGATGTAATTAAGTGGACTGGATAGAGCTAGCTCGAGAAAGGGATAGGTTGTAATGGGTTGGACTGAGTAGAGAGAGCTAGCTCAAGATAGGGATAGGTTGTAATGGGTTGGACTGGGTAGAGCTATCTCAAGAAAGGTGTAGGGTGTAAAGAGTTGGACTGGATAGATCTAGCTCAAGAAAGGGATAGGATGTAATGGGTTGGACTGGGTAGAGCTAGCTCAAGAAAGGTATAGGGTGTAAAGAGTTTGACTGGATAGATCTAGCTCAAGAAAGAGATAGGATTTAATGGGTTGGACTGGATAGAGCTAGCTCAAGAAAGGTATAGGGTGTAAAGAGTTGGAATGGATAGATCTAGCTCAAGAAAGGGATAGGTTGTAATGGGTTGGACTGGATAGAGCTAGCTCGATAAAGGGATAGGTTGTAATGGGTTGGACTGAGTAGAGAGAGCTAGCTCAAGATAGGGATAGGTTGTAATGGGTTGGACTGGGTAGAACTAGCTCAAGAAAGGGATAGTATGTAATGAAGTGGACTGGATAAAACTATTTCAAGATAAAGATAGGTTGCGTACTTTTGTAAATGTGGCACTGATCTTTGAGTTTCTAATGCCATAGAGTAAGTAAGTTCAATTATATGTGCCACCGTTCGGCAATGCGAGGCTAAGATTTTAAATATGACCATGGTAACAAACATAACTTTTTGCCTCTAATCCACTGTCACCAATGAATTCCTCACGTCTGAGCTACTGCGCTGATATGATCATCAATCAACCACTTTATATAACTGTGGGTTATACTCCAGAGTTTTTGTTATTACTGTATGCAATAAAATGCCTCAAGTCAGATGGTAGGTATACTAATTGCCCTGTTCGCTTTTAAGACCTTGTTTCTAAACAACTCTGGGTCATGTAATATATAAATAACGGTGACCTGATGGTCTAGGGGTAAGGTGTCAGACTTCTGTACTGGCGGCCGGGGTTCAATTCTCGGTCCCGATACAGATTTGTCTGATTACCAAACCCTTCCTTCACCTCTGACAAGACATCTTGTGAATGTGGGGAATGCCAGGCCTCCACCGTGGTTCGTACCATTACACATTAGCGTAAGTGCGTATAACCCGAATGGGTAGTAAGACGCCGTGCTAATAATAATAATAATAATAATAATAATAATATATAAATAGTTTATATAATTTTATCTTGTGGATAATTGTCTTTACAAGCTTATTCTTTAATAACAGTTTATTTATATTTAAACAATGCCTTACTCAGTTACGTGGGCAAGCAAGTTTGTATACCTTTATGTACATCAATTAAAACCAAAGATATGAGGCTACAAATACAATAAAGTTTATTTGAAAATTGTTTATTTTTCTTTTCCAATTCGAACAAATGTTTTTTAACTGAAGGAAATAGTTTTTTTCTGGCTTGAGGGAACTTTTTGTTTTGTTATTGAAAGGTTGATATCGTTAATTAGTATTTAAATAATAAAAAGTGACCATAATTTGCATTTTAAAGGTCAAGAAATTAATTTCGTTATTTATTTTATATAGTCTTATTTCGTGCATGTACTATGAATTCAAAAATGCTACAAGTAAAAGCTCGTCAAAACTCGTCTCGCGATATTTACGTGTGTCTATACGGTTATATGAGGTTGATCAGATAGATAAAAGTTACTTTGTTGTCTCCTCAAATATTGATTCTTTCTTCTTTACTTTGTTTGTTAATTTGTGTATGTACACATCGTATTGTTATGCTCCCATAATTTTGTTTCTCTCACATCGATTGTTATTCTCACACAGCATTGTTATTCTCACATCTTATTGTCACTATCACATCGCATTGTTATTCTCACATCTTATTGTCATTATCACATCGCATTGTTATTCTCACACAACATTTTTATTCTCACATCGTATTGTTATTCTCGCATCGTACTGCTACTCTCATTTCTTATCGTTATTCTCATAGCTTGTTGTAATTCTCATATTGTATTGTTATTATTATAGCGTATTGTTGTTCTCCCAACATATTGTTACTCTCACATTGTATTGTTATTCTCACACCACATTATTGTTCTCACATCATATTGTTATTATCACACAACTTTTTTATTTTCTCACCCCATCGTTTTTCTCATATCGTATTGATATTCTCACACAGCATTGTTACTCTCCCATCGCATTGTTATTCTCCTACCACATTGTTATTATTATTATTATTATTATTAGCACCGCGTCTTACTACCCGTTCGGGTTATACGCACTTACGCTAATGTGTAATGGTAGGGTGATTGTGAGATGAAATGAAGGACCTACAGTTTAACGTGGAATCCGAACCACGGTGGAGGCCTGTCATTCCCCACATTCACAAGATGTCTTGTCAGAGGTGAAGGAAGGGTTTGGTAATCAGATAAATCTGTGCCGGGACCGAGGATCGAACCCCGGCCGCCAGCATAGAAGTCTGACACCTTACCCCTAGACCGCCAGGTCACCTACCGCATTGTTATTCTCACACCAAATTGTTATTTTCAAACAGCTTTGTTATTCTCCCATCGTATTAGTATTCTCATATCTTGTTGTTTTTCTCATCTCGTATTGTTGTTCTTCCAATCTATTGTTACTATCACATCGTATTGTTATTCTCACACCGTATTGTTATCCTACCATCATATTGTTACTCTCACATCCTATTGTTATTCTCACATTGTAATTTTACTTTCACATCCTATTGTTATTCTTATATCGTATTATTATTCTCATATTGTATTATTACCCCCAGTCGTATTGTTACTTTCACATCCTGTTGTTATTCTCACACCATATTGTTATTCTCATATCGTATCGTTATTTTTCCATAATATTATTACTCCCAGATCGTATTGTTATCCTACCATCATATTGTTACTCTCCCATAGTATTATTACTCCCAGATCGTATTGTTATTCACAGTGAGGCTGGATGTCGAGCAGCCTTGCACCATGTCTCTGGCAGCCGGTGATCTGCCGGGAGTCTACCACTTGGAGCAGATCCACTTCCATTGGCCTTCAGAGCACACCATTCAAGGAAACAAGTAGGGTAACTCGTACACATTACATACGTTCAGACCAGCTTCGGTGGTCACATGGTCCAAGGCATCATTCTCACAATAGATTAGACTGTCAATAACAGGGATATCGGGGTTCGATTACCGGTGGGGTGTAATGAGAGTGGCATTTCCTAAATTATGTTCCTCTATTCCTCCACGCAATTGCTGATACACTTCCTTCTTGATTCAACCTTCCTCCTTCCTAACACAATAGCGTAATTAGTTCATAAGCTATATCCCGAACGGATAATAAGACGCGGTGCCAAACAAAACCCAGACCTTAATAACAGGGCTCAACACACATTAAAATATGAAGTCAATCAACAACAATATTAAAACTTGCTGGATTGAAATTCATAATTCTTGAGTTATGTGTTAGTGTCTAATAATATATATATTGTCAATCTTTGGATACAAAATGGCAAAGAAACACACTGATTATTGATAACAAAATGTTTCTTCTCGTCAACGAAGCTTATTTGAAGCTGCTATCTAAGTGTATGAAAAAAATCATGCACTTTCCCTTCTCTTGGCACACATTATAACTGTGCAGGGACTGTATTTATAACAGAGGCTCCCAACCTGGGGTCCACGAACAGTCCTGTGAGGTCTGCTAAATAAATCTAGATTCCTAAGTTATTTTTTTATTTGTATTTTAACATCATATAAATAATGTTCACTTTTCACAATTTGCCTAAACATCTCTTTTTTTTTACATAACATATTTTTCATTTTATTAATATTAAATGAGTTAGAAGGGGTTAAAGTACACTAGAGTCGCGATTATCCGGCTAAAGTGGTGGCATTCCGGGCCGGATAACGGAAAAGCCAGATAATACAGGACTCGTATGTGAATAATTTTCAGTATGGGTTTGACTCATGTAGCTTCGCCTCACGCATACTTCCCCTGACACAGCTTCTGTTTCCAGCCAAATCAGAACAGTGCTACTATCTACACCAAACCAAACAATAGTACTGTATTATAGGCCAATCGCACGCATAGCAGTTATGTTTTTCTGGCTCGAATATAACAGCTGTATGGCGTCTGCGATATATTTCTTTTATTAACTATTAGTGGATATGTACCGATTTATTTTAAAACTCACTTGCCGGCACCAAGAACCAGGCTGGATAGTACGGAGTGCTGGATAATCGAGGGCCGGATAATAGAGAATCTAGTATAATACGAAAGCACCTTGGGAGGGAACGGGAAGGGGAGCTCGAGCTTTGCTTAATTTTGCTGACAAGGGGACAGGGGGGGGGTCAAAATAATGCTTACGTAAGATAGAGAGAGACGGGGGGTAAGAATGTTACAGTGACCCAGCCACCTTAAATGGACACATAATTAAAAGTGTCGAGATGTGGATTCAAGGACCTTGGTCATTAGATGAAAAGTAGTTTGGTTTTTTTTATAGTTACGGTAATTCATGTATTCACAAATAATACTATTATTATAATTTAAATTAATTGTGAATTAAAATTATTATTTTATATATCTATACTAATATTATAAAGAGGAAAGATTTGATTTTTTGTTTGTATGGATAAACTCAAAAACTACTAGACCGATTTTAAAAATTCTTTCACCAATATAAAGCTGCATTATCAGAGAGTAACATAGGCTATATTTTATTTTGAAAATTTAATTTATTCCTCATAAAAATGTCGATAGTATATTATATAGTCGTTGGAAAAAAAAAGTTGTTGAAGGGAAAGTGGGGTTGGTGAAGGGGGCGGGGGAGGGGGAAGGGGAGAGGAAAGAGGAATGAGATGAAAAGAGGAGGGAGGATAAAAAGAGGGAGGGGGCTATACAGTGATGGTAGGACTGTATTTTTAAAAAAAAGTAAAAAAGTTTTGTTTTTATATGTCATGATGGATGATTTGAAGCTTTGTTTTACAGGATTCTTTACAATATTTTTTTACGGGGAAGGGGGCTAGTATATAATATTTTATAATTCTTTTAATCTTACCGGTTTCGCACAATAAATTTAAATTCATTTTACACCAGTATTTATTATGAATAGTTCACTCAATTTACACCTTTAAGTTAATAATAACAGGGCATATATAAATTCTGAAAATTGAAAAATAACACCTGGACACGGGAATCGAACCCGGGATCTTTGGCTTAGTATGCCAATGCTCTGACCACTGAGTTATCCAGGAATCGTTCAGAGCGCACGGTTATTCTTCACTCATATTTTAAGGCAGAGTCTACTGAGTTTGTAGCCGACGATTTCCGCACGTCCATCATAGACTCTGCCTTAAAATATGAGTGAAGAATATCCATGCGCTCTGAACGATTCCTGGATAACTCAGTGGTCAGAGTATTGGCATACTAAGCCAAAGGTCCCGGGTTCAATTCTCTTGTCCAGGTTTCATTTTTCAATTTTCAGAATATGATATCTAAATGGAGTAAATCCTCACTAAAGGCATACATAATAGCTTTGACTATTTGATTCTCATTTATAAATTGCATAAAAATAATGGTTATTTCTGAAAAAAAATTACAAAAAAAGTTGACAAATAAAACTTAAATGAGATCGGTGAGGGGGAAGAGGGTGTTTGATTATTTTTGTCTACAAAAGAGAGAGAGATAGAGAGTCCAAAATGGCCAAAAAGATACTTACGTGATACTTTAACGCCCCTTTACGTAGAATATTAGGAATGTGTGGGTAGGTTTAAATTTCACCTCGTATATTGGAGGAGAATAGGGGGGCTTCAGAGGGCCCGTGAAATGGTAAATATTGGGAGCCACAGCACTATTCAACATTTTCATTTTTCAGCGACGTGTGATCCAAGTTTTCGCTAAAAATAGATAGTTCTAAATATGAAAATTAGATATCTAAATATTGATGCCGTAACGATTTTTGCCCAGGTAGGGGACAAAATGACGTTTTTTTTAGGTTAAGTTAGGTTTAGTAAAATAACACTTAAAGGTACATAGTTCTTTCTGATTGGTTATAAAAAAAACGCTTAGATAGGAAAGTAGAGTAAAAGTCAAGTTAAAAAAAAAGTTAAACAAAGAGAAAATCTTGGTACTAGCATGAGAAAATCGGTATTCATTCAACCAATAATATCCTACTTTCATGCACACAACTTTTGTACAGAAATTACCATTTCAAACTGGTCTTTATTATCCTTTCTCAATTCGTTGTTTCAGTACAGACAGATTAACCATCTGAATGATCAAAGCAGTGGAACTTGTTTTCATTAAAGATTTGCTTAAAAATAGGTTACTATTATTTTCCTTTCTCCTATATAACTACAAAACCATTTATAATTAATTCTTACTCATATGTGTAGGCTAAGTTTTAATCCATGCTAATAAAGGCCAAGTCTAATGAAGCTTGTTTCAATACTACCGGTCACGAGTCATAGGTAAATTGTTGTACAATAATTCTTCATAAACCTTGTCCCTCCCCTTGCAAGAGAATGACGAGTGAGACAGTGTACTAACATAGAGAAATGTGATATCCCTTTCTCTATGGTACTAATGTCCCCCTAGTTCTGCTGCTAATGGTCATAAAAGGCTGCTGTGTGGAGGGTGGGGGGAAGGGAGGGGGTAATTGGTCTCTAGCTTGTTGACTGAAGATGTGATTTGTAAAGAGGATGTACAGTTTCTTCCCTTTATCCAGGGATCACCACGATCAACTTAACGTAAAGGTTCTGCCCGTTTTTTAAATGGAAGCCATTACGATGCAGTTAACTTAACGTACCCTTAACATTCACCTAACGTAATAGCTGTCCATGGGACGTTACATGAACATTAATTAAAGGATACCACGTGATATAGCCAGCCAATCATGTTGCGAGCAACGTCAACACGGCTATTTAGTGTTATATTTGTTAGTTTATGGCATGCAGATTACTTCTTCGGTATAGTTTGTCTGTGACTCGTGAACTCTAAAACATCGTGGCCTCCTGTTAAACTTTATTTTGTATACTCAGTAAAGCTTCTATTGCAAGTACTTGAAGCCTAATCAGCCCTAAATGCTTGGATTTAATTTTGGATAACTTTTTATTTTTCAAGCAAACCCAATTTACTGTTTGTGTTTTGCTTGAGTTGTTACGTTACGCTAATCCAGATCACACATTATGTTGTTGTTACATTAAGTGAACGTTAAGTTAATCATGAGCCTGTGGGATTATTAAATAATCGAGTGTCCGCTGTAAAAACCTATATTTTATTTGATAATTGGTACGAATTATGTGCCATTTATTTTTCAACATATATTTGAGAAATATTTAGGGCTGCATAGAGACTCTCAAATTTGTAATTCAACGTAGCCTGATATTGAAGAGGTGTTAGTCCTTTATTTTGACCTGTGCACATATACTAGTTTGTTACGAGTCAATGCAGCAGCTTAGTCGCTATAAAAGTGTGGATGGTCAGAGAGGATGTCTTCAGTAGTGTTGTCAAGTGATACAGGGATGTACTGAGACTCTGGGATATATCCCGGTGAGCCTGATTGATTTGGCCTGTATGCCGCAAAGACTTAACCATAAATTGAAATAAATATATTCAATCAATTATAATTATTTTGATTAAATTCAAACCAAAAGCTCCAGTGAGTAAATCCGAGGTGCCCAGAAGACATAATATGTGAACATGTGGGATGTTATTACATTTAAAAGCTTCCCGTTTGTTGTTTCTTGGAGCTGTTATAAACAAACGTAAACTCATTTGAATAGTGATCTACACAAGAAGCGAGTAGAATAGCATTTTACAGACTTAAATATATCGATAAAGACACCCAGATCGTGTCTCGGCATTAGAACACTTTTACTCATGTCAGTAGAAACTGATCAATTATGTAACTGAAATTATTTGGTATTAAATTATCTGATAATAAAGATATAAATATTCGACCTAAGCAGTTCAGCTTACATTGAAAAAGAGCTGTAGATATTAATATATGTTAAGGCCCGTCATTTTTGTAGTCTCAGACTACTTAGAATTAGCTAGTCCACCCCTGCAGGGGAATATACTCAGAAAACATAATCTCCCTTTATTAGCTAATGTTACAAAAAGGTGCGGGAACCCTATTTCTCGCTCACCAAAACATGTTGCACACAAATATTCCCCCTCCTCAGATTGGTACATTAAACACTATCTGAGTGAAAATGGTGTATCTCCATCAGGTGGCCATTGGAAGTCCATCTCGTTCACTACGACCGGAAATACCCCAACGTAAAGGAAGCTGTGAGACATCCTCAAGGCTTGGCCGTGCTAGCCATTCTCTACCACGTAAGTGACAACAATCACGCTTGTTTGGTTCGTATATTAGAGTGTATTGTGTGTGCCATGGATCCTATACTAGTGAGTTGTGTGAGCCATGGTTGATATACTATAGAGGATTGTGTGGGCCATGGTTAATATAGTAATGAATTGTGTGAGCCATGGTTGATATATTAGAGTGTATTGTGTGGGCCATGGATCCTATACTAGTGAGTTGTGTGAGCCATGGTTGATATATTAGAGTGTATTGTGTGGGCCATGGATCCTATACTAGTGAGTTGTGTGGGCCATGGTTGATATATTAGAGTGTATTGTGTGGGCCATGGATCCTATACTAGTGAGTTGTGTGAGCCATGGTTGATATATTAGAGTGTATTGCGTGGGCCATGGATCCTATACTAGTGAGTTGTGTGGGCCATGGTTGATATACTAGAGTGGATTGTATGAACTATGGTTAATGAACTAATGAATTGTGTGAGCAATGGTTAATATTCTAGAGTGGATTGTGTGAACTATGTATCATATACTGGAGGGAATTGTGTGAGCTATGTATCATATACTGGAGTGAATTGTGTGAGCCATGGTTAATAAGTAGTCTCGCAGGACCCCTCGGAACAGCCCCGAGGTTATTTTCCGTGGGAGAGAGAGAAAGATATATATATTGTGTTGTCAATTGACCTACTTTCCGCATCCGGTTGATTTACCGTTATTCTCCTACCCACAACCCCTCCCTCCGAGACCATACCCCTACATTGTGGGAAGGCCACCGGATCCTACCCAGGGCTCATGGGTTTAGACCATTTGATTTTAATATGCCAATTGGTATTTTATGTGTGCCCATTGGCTCATAAGATTGGGACTGACGTGGTAGGAGGAACGTGCAGTCTCAGGCACTCCTCCCACGAGACGTGTAGGCCCGTAAGGGTGTGGGAGCATTCTCTCCCAACGGCCATTTAGCGTAGAGTGTGAACATTGGCTTCCTGTTGCAACCCTCCCCCCCTCCTTCCCACATCTATGTGGTAATGGGTTTTACCAGTGACGTCATTGCAGCCCTGGTGCCAATTTGGCGTCTCGACAAGACAAGTACAGACAGGAATAGATTGTGACATTGAAACTGTGAGAGGTTATGCTTGGTGACAGTTTGGCGGCTCGAAAAGTTGAGACTCGTATCTGATTAACCTACCTGTAAGTGACAAACAGGTTTTGCGTGAATAAAACACGATATTACAAACCTATATTTACTATACATTAAAGGTTTCACAGACATACATAATATTTATTATACACTTTTACATGAATGACGCATATATTCGTTCATACGTTTTTCTACAGTGTATCTTAGATGTGTTAGTAAAATTGTCTTTAGCTCACAATCCAACATGTAATAGTCCAAACCGACGATTTGACGTGTATAGTAGGTAGCACTGATAAGATCCAGGTTTCTGATGTGTGTATCCACCGTAGACTGTTCGAGATCGATGACATTCGCTGATTCTGTTATTTTGTCACACACATCCACGACGAGTGTGTCGATCAAATCGTTGCAATATCGTGCGACGGGTGTTGACCACATATCCCTTTGGCCGACGGCTATGTAGATGAGGTCCCAAACCTCATAAAAACGCGCCTAGTTAAGTGCTAGATAGGCGACCCGTTTCAGTACGACGTCTTGTTTCTCTTTGATGACGATTATACGGTCATCGCACATGCGTTGCAGAGAGATTTAATGATTAGTCTGACTAATATTCTTAGGAGAATGCGTGTTGCTGAAAAACTTTGATATGACCAACTTGTAGTTGCCCAGTTCTTACCACTCTCTACGGTTAAACACCACACAATTCTCTCCACATTTTTCTAGCTGGACATAGGGCGTAAAGTTGTTCTTGACACTCATTCTGATAATGACTCGTTTGGCGTCGACTTCGCCCAATGAAAACAAAGTGTTGCAAATACTGGTGATGGCAAGTGGCTTCGCCGGCTTTACTTTGTGGATGCAAACGTCTTGGCCTTCCATGATATTTTATCGTTTGGACGACTGTCGTGATTATGATCGGCACGCCGTAGGGACGCCCCTTTTATATGCGGAAGCTGTTTGAACGCAGCATCTTGAGGGGCGGAAGGACCTTGGCGTCTTGAAAAATGTGTTTTAATATCTCACCACCTTAGCGTCGTTGCCTGTATGATTAGTGGGTGACAATAGGGCTAGGAAAGTTTTCATTGGAATGTTCTGGGAGCGATATAGAAAGTACATGAGACAGTAATGGTCGAAACGTCTGAGGCTATGATTTGAAGTTTTTTCGTGTTATGAGACGTGTGGGAAGTGTTTTTGCGTATAAATGTCAGATGTAACTTTATATGGGGTGGAAAACCATAACTGTCAAAGTATTCTCCCACGCCATTCTTGTCGATAAAGATAGCAACCCAATGCTTCCCAGGCTTGGTGTGTGGAACCGTGTTGATGACGAGAGCTGCAGGTCATGGTATTCTTGCAGGTAGTTGATCAGAAGGGAAAAACCCCGATCGTAGAGAACGGAACCACTGGTTTGTTTTCAGTGCAGGTCTTATGGTGAGCGTGGCCATGTTCAATCATTCAATCTCGAAGTCTCCAAACGATGGAAGCCGAACAGAAGTTACAAACAGAACTATGTGCCATGAACGTGGTGCGGTCCAATATAAGTGTTTTCAAAGACGGACAACGTCTGTCGTAAAGATCTACGACAGGCGTAAGCGTGTATTTGGTTAGAAACTTTTTCTTTTCTGCCTCATTGACATAGACAGTTTCTGCGCACATTGTGGCACGGAATATAAGGGATTTTAGCGGGCTGTAATCCACATCACCACTTTCCCAGGGAATACAATGCGGTTTGTTGACGATATAATCGGCTTGTTTTTTTAGCAGTGGCTGAAAGTTCCTTGATGCCGTAAGGGGGTTTTAGATCCAATGTTGAAGTAATATTCCGCATACAGATAAAACACTAAATTACTTGACGATAAACTCTTTGCTGTCGTCGATGAAGTTCTGTAAATCTACAATGATGTCCATGATTTAATTGACGAGGGTAAGGGGCAGGAAGTTGCTTATATTAACTCCCAAAATCAGTCACGACATTTCTGACCTTGTCGATGGTGATGATGTTAGCAAACTCCCCATACACGATACAGTTGATAGTTTCGGTGAAAGCTTTGGTGAAGCTCACTTTGATGCTCAGAGAACCATGCCTCGTCAAATTTCATTGTGATATCTGTGTGAGAACTAAAGTCATGAGATGATATCCCTTAGGGAAGGCTTGCGGTGTGATGTCGCTACCTTCGTTCATTAAATGGATACATGTGCCTGAAAACATTGTGTGGTAGGACATGATATAGCTGCCATTTGAAAAATCGGGTTGTAACGGTTTCAACGGCATTTGTTACCCGTCCACGTACAACTAGAAATGGTTCATGCTGTATGTTTGGAAGTTGAATGGGTTCTTGGTGACGTCTCCATTGAACGTTGTATTTGATACAAATATCACGATGCAGCGTTTGGGTAACTGTCCCGTGAATAAGTTGTCCAGTGATTTCCCTTGCACACCCGCAGGAATAGTGAGTGTTTTTACTTTCACGCGGGTAATGGAATAATTTGCGGGACTGACGTTTAATGCCTTGGCATGTGCCAACAGTATAGAAGGTGCTACTTTGACACGTCGCACTAGAAGACAGACTTCGATGATGTGAACCTAAAAGTGCGGGATTTCAGGGATGGCCTTAAGACTAAGCCCATCTCTGGAACGGACCAACTTGACTATGAGCTCGGTGCCGTTCAAAAGGTATTTCTCTTGGTTGAACACATCAACGTATAGATACCCCAAAAGATCCACCGTCTTACTTTTTTGGAGTGAGACTGCAACAAGCATTAAACCCCTTGTTGCCAGCGTTAACCTCTTCAAAGGTCCGGGGCTGTCTGCGAGCCACAGACGACAAGTCAAATGCCTTCTTTTGGATTCACTGTTGTAATTGAGCAGCGTCTTAATGTACGACCTATAAGCATACGTGTTGCTGGGTGATGAAACTAGTTTTTCGTTTAAAAACAAATCCACCTGTGTGAATATAGAATGCAACCAGTTGTTGACGGGAGCAATTTGATCCATATCGGTGAAAGTACCACCGTCGGGTTTATGCTGGCTGCCCTGAGATAGAGCATTGTCTGTGAAAGCTCGATATAGGACTCACCTTGATCGGTAACAGTAAATTCTATGGGCGAATAATAGGTGAGGGAAGATACATGTTTGTACTGGATCCTTTGTCAACTTTCAAGAATTGTTTGCATGGGTGGGACGGAAAATAGATCGAGTTCACTGCTGGCACACTCGCAGGATTGGGGGTGTAGAAACGACATTTCAACCTAAAATATTTTCTGATACATTTCTTGACTTTTTTTTACGTTGGGCAACGACAGAAGACTGACTTTGGTGCTTCTTGCGGCACCTTTTATTGTCTGAGCCGGACATTAGTTTGTCGATCTTCAGCTCCACCTTGCATATAAAGTTTGTTCAAGCCTCACCGATACACTGGCGTAGGGCCTCTGTTAAGGACGACACTAATTATTGACGTCTAGAGCATGTAGATACCCGTATACATCGCCTGTTTTCCAATGGCTTTAGCACCATTTATCGACGATGGTAAGACTTTCTAGAAAAGGCCGCTGAAAGACTTATTATTCCATTACCACATTGATAGGCAACATCGTGTTAGATCGAAGATATTCCTGTTCCAGCCTGGTTTACATATTATCTTTGGTAGGGACAGTTCATGTTGAGCAGCGTCGAGAATGAAGTTTCACGCAAACGTTTCCTAATTCGAATGGAATAAATTCACCAGTGTCTGTTCTTATATTGATTTCCAGGCTTTCAATTTCCTTTCTAAGTACGGGCACGTAGTGCAACGAAGTATAGCTAATTGTCTTATGTATGTCATAGAGATAGTTTGCGTTGTTTATATCGACGATACGTAAAATCGGTGCCACAATTTCACCCACGGGCTGAGGATCGGCGATATCTGTGTAGATATACATTTGCGAGGGTAATCCTAGTAGTATGTTGGTGGCGTACGGTGACTTTTGGACTTTGATCAGATAAGTCTTAGGATCAAAATCGAGCTGTAGACCTAGTTGACTAGATAGAGTCAGCAGCTGTATATTTGGTGAAGAAGAAGCAACGTCCGCTTTTTTGTTAGGTGTTTGTGTACTTGAATACAGCTCCAAAATCCCATTTAAACGCATCTACATCGTTTAGGGCTTGACCAATTCATGGATAGTGCTGTAATTTCCAGGTGGGGTCGGATCCTTGAATATTTTTTCCACGCCGTTAGCGTCCACCCAGTTGTACCATGCAATATTTTGCCCCTGGGGTACAGTGGTGAAAGAACAAGAATATTGGAATTCGTCGAGAGCAACTTCGCACTGTCCGTCGAGTGTAAGATGGTAGGCTAGTTTCATGCTGAAATTCGCGAGGGTAGTTCACTGACGAAATTGGCAGGAATCCAAGAATTAAACTTGGTGGGGTAACCTTTCCACTGCAAGTACACCTTCTTTCTGGCACCTTTACCTTTGACACGTAGTACTTTATCAACTTCAAAAGTTTCGGAAAAACGTACGCGTTGCAAATCGGGTTTGTAAAACATCCCCTCCAACTCTTCGCCATCAAGATCGGTCAACCTGTTGACGACTGGTTGTCGCAACACGAAACTGGTGACTTTGAAAATTTCTACGCTCCAATTGCACTCGTAGCCCTTTTCAAACAGCATTTTGGATTTAATAATACGCATGGTGTCATCGACCTTGAGTTTTGGCTTACTATTCGAGTTTGGGCGCCGCTTGCCCTACAAATTATCTCTGACTTGAAGCACATTGGTTTCTGAAACGTCTGTATGCTCCATCTTGATACTCAAATGCTTTGCGCCATTGTGAGCGTCAAAGAGTTGTTTTAGGATGTCTACAAAGCGATACGTGTTATTTTTGGTAAAGTAGCGCCACATACATCCTTTCAGAGTTCTATTTAATCATTCCAAGATGTTTGCCTTCACGTCCGGATTATGCGGGGTGTAGTAATACACGCCCTCTTTATTGGTAAATTTCCAGACTAGACGTACCGTGAGCTCTGTCCCCTTGTCCGTCAGTAAACTTAAAAGTTAACGACCCTTTTGTTTGAAAACATCCTGAAAGGCGTCCCTCACGACACTCCTCGTCTTGTAAAGAAACGTCCTCGCCCAGGCCACCTTGATAAACCTGTCGATGATGGTGAGCAAGTACATGCACTATCGTTGTATTTGCCGAGACTTCGCATATCGTTTAGATCGACTTGCCAGAGATCGTCCTTGTTTGACACCACGTACTTGTTGCGTGGAAGTTTTTTTTTATCACAGGTCTGTGTAGCGTATAAGCGCCCTGCACACGAAGCTATTCTCGCACTTTAGCCAGATCTTTCTTGAACGCCTTTATGGGCGACGCTGCCCCTGTAAACTCTGCGGGATGATAAGTATCGTAGTAGATGTCGGCTAAACGGTCCTTTAAGCTTGAAAAGGCAGCCACCTCTGCTCTAAATTGCCGATACGTGGCGGGATCAGTTCCCGGGACTGTACGTTCCCCCTACCACGTCAGTCCCAATCATATGATCCAATGGGCACACAAAAAACCAATGGGCACACATTAAAAACTAATGGGCACACATTAAAATCTAATGGGGCTTGGTCAAACATAAAAATCCAATGGAGTAAACCCATAAACCCTAGGTAGGATCCGGTGGCCCTCCCATGATGTGGTGGCATGGTCTCGGGGGGAGGGGATGTGGGTGGGGGAATAGCGGTAAATCAACCGGATGAGGAAAGTAGGTCAATTGACATCACAATATCTCTCTCACGGAAAATAGCCTTGGGACTGTTCCGAGGGGTTCTGTGAGACTACTTTAATAAAATAAATTGTGTGAGCCATGGATCATATACTAGAGTGGATTGTATGAACCATGTATCATATATTGGAGGGGATTGTGTGAGCCACGGATCTTATACTAGAGAATTACTCTTCAATATTATAGCATATTGTGTGAGCCATGAATTCTATACTAGAGTGTATTGTCTGAAGATTGGTTACTATGTTTGAGTATATTGTGTGAACCACGGTTCCTCTACAATAGTATATTGTGTGAACTATGGTTTTTATACTAGAGTGTATCATGTGAACCATTCATCATTGATGTGACAGTTTATAAATTGCTGAATAACATTTGTATATGCTACACACAATCGTTCAATAAAAGCCTACTGAGGTGAAACGATACAATAAAATCCAAACAAAATTTTGCTATACATTTTTTAAATAAATGTAAAATATCCTGTCTAACTTAAATTACAAAATGACTTAATATTTTCACAACATTAACTGTAAGCTGTTAACTACAATATTGTACTTTAAATGATGATGGTTGCAGGAAAGCGAGAAAGTGAATCTGGGTTTGGACCCATTGATTGACGGAGTGGGCAGAATCAGTACTAGGGTGGGAGCTTCCTATAGGTTGAGCCAAAAGGTGGCCCCTGGGATTCTGTTGCCCCAAGAATTGAGCCGGTGGTTCAGGTACGAAGGTTCCTTGACCACTCCCAGCTGTGATGAGACAGTGGTGTGGACCGTACTACCCACATCACTTCCGATATCCAGGAACCAGGTCAGTAACTGATAATATATTTCATTATGAAACGTGAACTTTCTAAATACACATATTTTATCTGCACATGACCTTCAAATTAACTTAACCTATAAAGAATAAACCTAATACTATACACCCCATCCTAGCACCTAGATAAATTACTAACTTGATAAGAATAATACACTGTATAAAATAATGAATAATTTTGTCCATGGAATCCATCATCGAACCAGGATTCCATGGATTTGTAGTCAATAGTCAGTTCCTAGGCCACATACAAGCTATACACCATACACCATACACCATACACTAAGCCTTACGGGAGATTCGCTATGCTCCTTGAGTCAGGTTGAGTCCTTGGTCAATGGGGAGTGCTATTGGCATTTCTCAGTGATAACAGTACTTCTAAGTGAAACAGCCCACGCTCAAATTGCCCACTGTAAAGGGTTGGAGGTCCGAACACAATATGTCAGGTACCAGTAATACCTCTTCCTTCCCAACTAACCCTTTTACTCTCTTTTAATGAACAAACATATTCAGACAAATGCCTAATTGACGATGTTTGAATATTACTTACAACTAGACAGTTTACAAACATTCGCTTGAACAAAAAAGGACCATTGTATTCTAGGTTTGCTTTGTAATTTGCAGTCTGAGTAGGCTCGTTTGGAGGGTTAGTTTACGGGAAGAGAGGAGGGCCACTACCTAAACATAGCTTTACGAAAGTCATTTTATTGACACTAAAAGGCAACTATTTTTCTGTTCTCCAATTAAACCATCTTTAATGTTTTTAGCGTTACCATATTACGCCCCACAGTTAGGGAGTAAATTATGGCGTTACCGAAACTTTCTTGCGATATTAGCCCCACAATGGGGTGTCAATTATGTCATTTCGCCAAACATGCCCTATTCGTCCACCTTGGGGTGCTGATTACTGATTATTGTACTGTGCAATTAGCACACGGCCAAGTGATATTTGTGATTGTTATACTACATCTACTAGAGTTTTGTAGGGAATCGGTTTAATAAGTTTCCAAGCTAATTGTGTTCAACATGAGTGCACTATTTATTGAGTTGAAATCACACTTTTATAATTGGAAATTTTACAATTCATCGACACAGATTTTACTTGTATAACCAACAGACGCGGAGAGCCAGAGCCACGCAGAAGCTGCTCCAACCCCTTATATCTGATCTACCCCTTGCTTCTTGGACCCCTTGGCCTTAGTGTTAAAACCAACCAATAAGAGAGCTCTTGGTAGTCTGATGTTATGAAGGCTATATTCTGATTGGTTGTCCTAATATTGTTTGACCTAAATGGTGGCCAACTCATCACCACACTTTTAAATGGAACGGAAGACGTATTTAAACAAAGAAAAGTTTAACACGTAATTTATTTGAATTTAGATATGAAAATGTCTTATGGCCTTGAAACTCAGTAAAATAAATAATAATTAATTAAAATTATATTAATAATAAAGATATAATTTGAATTTAGAATCTTTTACTGAAATTAAATCGTTCAGTTTTGCCTTGTCATCCATGGATGAAGTTTTAAAAGGAAAATTTACATACAGTTCTTTCAATAAAAAATACACATCATCCGTGACTTTTCAAATAAATTAGAGGGGCCTAGAACAGGGCCATTACAATGTTTTAAAAAATGCCTGTTTAATAGCATTGCTGTAGTTTGGGACTGTACGTAGTGAGCCCCGTGTTGTAGGATTCAAGTTCTCCCAATGAGTGCAGCCATTTCAACCTGGAAGCTGTGGGTCTGGTGTAGGCCTACACCTTGTTTGTGTCCCAGGCTCAGCAAAGCAAAACATATGTCAATAGCGATGTCAGTGCTAGAAGTCTCTTATATATGAACTAAGAAATACGTAGTTCAAAAGCAAATATTATTTTAGCCCTTTTACTACTAACCAGGGAAAAGACTACAATAGAATTAGAGGCATACCTGTTGTCAAGAGCTGCACTCCTGTGACTTAAGGTCGGAGTGGAGGGAAAGCGAGTTAAGGGAATTAGTTTGGCAGTTTTTATATCAAATTTTTTTGGTCAAAACAAATAAAATTATTCTCTAGTAGAAACATAGAGTTTAATCTTCTTCACATATCGAGTTCAAAAGTTCTTGAATAACTGTCAAGGATGTCCTAGAAGTTAATGACAACTTTTTTTTTTCTTTGTTTAAAAAGTTTTATATCTAATGTCGCTATGCTAATTACAGGTATTCAACAACTGTTGATATAACAGTGTGAATAAAATTAAGCTATATGTTTATAGTGAGACCTTGGGGGTCTTTTTGTTTGACAAAAATAAACACTGGACGAGGAAAGTTGGAGAAACACAAACAGCAAGTCACAACAATGCAAATTTATTGTTAACAAAGTTTAAGTAAATAATACAAGTTCATTTACAAACCCTGAGTTAATTTTCGTTTAAAAAGCAAGTTATAAAAGAAGTGGTAAGTGTTCCCTTAATATGACAACAACGCCATTAAACATTTGAGAGAAACAACAGATGATTAGAAAGAAAGGGAAGCTTTAGAGAATATTCCAGTTTAATAGTGTGGGTAATAAGTAACAATTATTATTCTAACACCACACCATTTGCACAAAATAGTATAGATGATCACCATGTTATTTACTAAGGCCCATCACTGATGACACGTAGGGGTAGTTAAGAACATCTAAAGTGGCAGTTGAAAGGCCCAATCCCAATTAGGAAAGCCTTTATTAATGAAATTATATGACAGGGAACAAATCCCAAAAAGTGATATACCGAAGCATAAGAAAGCTTGGGGGTCTAAGCATCCTAAAACATAGTCGAGGCTAGAAGCGCACAAAATACTCTAATACGGAAACCAAGTGAGCTAAAAGAGGTGTTGGAGAAAACCCTACTGTTTTAGTCGTTACAGAGGTAAAGCTAAAAGAAATTAGAAGGGCAGAAATGTACAACAACTAAATCCATGTTCAAAATATCTCAATAGCCACTTTGAATAATTTTAAATCCATGGGTATCTATGTCTTTACATTGAAAAACTAAGAAACCTCTCTTAAGGACGCCTTGTAGCGCTTAAGAAAAAGATGCATACATTTACTTCTCAGTGGAAACAATATGGAAAATAAGTCAACATTACTAAGCTATACTAACACATGCAGAGTCCTAGCAACATGAGACTAGATATAACTATCTTAATAGAACAATTATTAAATTCTAAAACAAAACACAACCAACACATGCTTTTTCTGAAAAAGAGATTATAGCATTCTGAAATTATATTTCCACGGTGATGGCGAGACCATCCATACCATCCTTACTGTCGGCTTCTTGCAGCGCATGTCTTTTTTTACAGATTTATTTCTCCACACAAAGTAATGACAAAGAGTACAAAAATTGTGGGTGGAACATCCCACCCAATTTATATGATCAAACTTGCGGATGAAAGGGCGTTGAAGGAGAAATCACTCCTCCCCTTGCGTCATTGCTTCATTGTTCATAGGGGGGGGGG
>CABFVZ010000787.1:181383-306581 GCA_902151445.1 Timema monikensis | reverse complement strand
AATAAGATACGTTTATAAAATTAAGATGATATTATTGTCAATGCTTTCACATACTTTTCAGGGGCAAATCAATTACATTACAATATATAAGAGGGGCCTAGTCCAAAAAACTCAAATAAATCGGCTCTGGCCAATGCCATGTGGGCCAAGGTGGAGAAATGTCAGATAGATGCAGCAGAAACACCACTTTCTGATCCACTCTATGTACTTTATGGAGGTGCTTTAACACATCGATTATCATGATTGGTTGGTATAAAGTTCTCATACATCTGTAATAGCTATATAAACTACGTTCCTAAAAGGTATGGTAAATCGGTTGTGATTCTTTTATGGATATTTTGATGGTCCTTCCATTAAGGAAGCCACTCGCATTAGAAGAAGTGAAGGTAAAAGCTCCCTTAAGGTTTTATTTTTCATGGACATGAAAGTGCAAATGAAGAAGGATATTTTTCTGTTAAACAAAACGAATAAGCTGATTTTTTTGATTATGTTTAGTGAAAGCTTTGAAAGTGTTTGATGTTGGACAATACATGCACGGGGAGATGGAGACCTTCTGATCACCCAGACAGCAGTTGCTGCGTCTGAACAAAGAGATGTTGTCATTGCAGATGACACTGATGTCCTGATACTTATGTGTTTCTCTGTTAAAATAGAGAGTAAAATAGTAATATTCAAACCAGAACCAAATCGTGATGCAACCAACATCTGACAATTGAACATTCAAACTACAAAGTCATCATTGTGATTCAATGTCTGCAACGGTTTTTTTTTACTCACGCCATTTTGGGGTGTGACACCACGTAACAGTTGATTGTGATTGGCAAAGGCAAAGTTCTAATGAAAATCATGAAATATACATCATTTATGGAGTATGCTGAAGTATTCATCAATGCAAACAGTCTGAAAGAAGACCTAATTACTGACGGGGGAAATGTTATTGGTGCTATGCAAGGAGGAAAGACATCTTATACTTTGGATGAACTATGACACAGATGTTTAATTACAAAGGTGGCTAGCAAAAATATGGTTCAAGCTGTTCCATAACTTACAGGTCTACTACCAAGTTCAGGATTGGAATGGTAATACATCTCTTCTACCTGAGGATTGGGGTTGGCAATTACAGGGTGGTCAACACCTATCAGTACTAATTGAACTTCAACCATCACTACCAGTTTTGCTCGATATCATAAGATGTAAATGTAAGACAAATTGTAGTACTTCGAGGTGCTCATGCAGAAAACATGGTTTGGAATGTTCATCAGCTTGCAGTGAATGTCATGGTATACTCTGCAGTAACTCCAACATAGAAGAAGTATACGACGATGGTGTTTCTGATGGAGAGTGATACAACATGATGTAAATGACAATAGTGTTTTAACTGTGTTAGTAGATTTTTTAAAGAATGTACAGTAATTTAAACGATTTTGTACAAGTTTAACAAAGTTTGTTCAAACACTTATACCCTATCATTATAATGTTCATAACTTAACTACCTTTATTATTAACATTGTATAATAAATTGAACGTGAAAGAAACAATATTAGATAAGGTTTTTATATGATTACTGGTTCAAAAAACTTTCTATTTGGTATATATTTGGAGGTAATTGGAGCAATATATGCATTTTATAGATTTTGAGAGTAAATACAAGATGGCGGCCAATATGTAGGCTTTTCAATACTTATATTTTTCTAGACTTTTAATATGTGGTTGGGGATATTATTCCAACTCTGAAAAGATTTACTTTATTTATTTTACAATTAGTTTGATGTTTTAAACTAAATGAACTAGACTACTAAGGTTTTGTTTATTCAGGGTCTTACATTTTTTTAAAGTGGGCGATATGCCAACAACTTTCTGACCAAGTAATATCAAGTATTTCCCGACTTTGTTCTTTTTCCTAATATTATTCCTGACACTTTCCCACGGTTTCTCTGGAGGCGTGATTTCCTCACTTTCCAGTGAGCATTATAAGGCTGATAACCTATTTAAAATTTTAATTTTATATCTATTACTACACTCTCCATCTGACAGTTTCAATAGATCATATCTATCCATCTAGCTTGCCCACCTGATTTCCCTTTTTTGTTAATGTCTGACACATCCCTACCAGTTAGTGGTCTGAATCGCAATCTGCACCCCTGTATGACCTGACATCCAGTAAGTTTTCATAACGTATTTTATTAATCAGCAAGTGATCTATTTTATTATGTGTATTCCCATCTTGGAAAGTTTAAGTATATATCTGAATATCCATATGCTTGAAGCAAGTACTTTTCACAATAAAGTATTTGGTGTGGCGACATTTACCATACCACTCTTATTCCATTTTCATTACAGATTTCGTGCAAGCTTTCTTTTCATATTTTAAGTTCAAATAATCCTTCCTTTCCCATCCTTGCTTTAACGTTACCTATCACAATTTTCATGTGATAGGTCGAGAACTGGTCATGCAGGTGTTCTAGTTCCTCATAAAAACTATCCTTCCGGTAGGACAATGCACATTGATGATGACCGTATTATTCAACCACCCTGCTACTTGACATCATTTCGTGAAAGAATTTTATTTTCTTGATTGCTGGCATAAACTTAGATGTAGTTCATAGACCAATTTATTGTGTAGTATTCATAAAAACTTTTTATTTAAACAGACTCAAGGCTCTGATGGAGTAATGGGAATTAAAACCAACACCTACTCAAAATCATTAACAAATCAAAACGTAAAATGACAATAGAGTTACATATTGGACTCTATCAAATCTAAAAATATAACTTATTGAAGTAGATATGGTTTAAAAAAAACAAAAAGTAGAATGTTCTCTAAATTATAGCACCAATATTAGAATAATAATAACAACTTAGTTGAATTTGTTATATAACAAAATACTGTATATATGGACTGTTCGATAGCTATAAATTAACCTTTGTTAACAGTGTGATTTGTTTGTATACTTTATTTTTGTCATAAATATATTAATGGATGCAATCAATATCATGGTGTAGACTTTTACGACCCTCTAAATAATTAACTCATTTATAGAGCTTTAGTTTATTTGTATACAATAGGTACTTAAATCTTTTTACGTACAGTCATTTTACTGTAAAGTGGGAGTGAGGCGGTGGAAGGTGGGGATTTTTTTTTATCTCATGTGGATTTGTACAAGAGCAAGGAAATAACGGGAACTATAAATAAATAACTATATCGTATCACTGATTAACTTGGTAGTAGGAATATGCTAGGTTTATGAGTGTCGCGATATTCATCATATCTTATTTAAACTTAAAGACCTTAACACTATGTAAAAGATTAGCTATCAATTTTATTATCCAAGATTTATCTATTCTACATAATATCCAAGGGAAGTGTCCGAAATAATTAAAGCTTATTTATTTTACATGAAAACAATGTTAGTTTATCAGAGACAAATTTTGGTTGAGTACATAGACTAACAATTGATTTTCAAAGGTTGGAAAAGCATTAATAATTAATGGTAAGACATAATCGCACAAACATTTTCATTATGTGTATTATATCTCCAAAGAAAATTTAAAAAAAAGGGTTTTAATAAACTACCCTTATAGGTTTTACCCATAAAGATGTACACATCATCTTGTTAAACACAATAATCACTTTTTATACATAAATTTTAAACCAAATTGTTCAAATATTTTTATCAAAATTCAAATTTTCCAAAACAAATAATTCATTACCTATTATTAAAATATTTGTTATTTTAATAAATAAATAAGTGTTTTTATTTATCAATAAAAACTATTTACAGATTCACTGTTTGAATTCAATTTTCAAGATCAATTTATAAAATATTCAATTTTCTATAACTTGTTGTGACCGAACTATACTCTAATTAATTTTTATTATATAAATAAAGATTTATTATTAAAATATAAAATAGTCTCCTGATAACAATTTTAAACCAAATAGCTAAAGTGATATTTTTAAATGTTCTAATAAAGTAAATAGTCATCAGTAAACTACGCAAAAAACTAGATTTCCCCAACAAACTAGATTTCACCAAAAAACAAGTATACAGCTTAGTAAGTCATGTTAGTGTCAAACACTCCCTAGATAGCCTCTAAATTATAATCAAAATCATTATAAAAAATTTAATGTTAATTCGAATTTTCAAAAACTCCTCTTCAGTGAACAATCCTTTATCGACTTTCTACGCAAAACTAAATGATAGGGTTTTCATGAAAAAAAAAATCTTAATAACGTTTCTAAACAAAATCCACCAAACCCTTTTGAATCCATGACTAGGAACATACAAACAGATAAACATATATGGGAACAACCAGAATATTAAAAAAAACCTTTTTGTATTTGTTTGAACATAAAATGTTGTCATAATCGAGATTGAATTTTTCACTATAACAATACTTTCTCTTATTGATTTTTTTTCACTATAATAACACTTTCTCTTAATATGAGAAAATAAAAAGGATTATTACCTTAAATATGTTGACTTTTAAAAATATGTTTAAAGTAATCTATGTGAATTTTATACACTCGAAACAGTTCCACTATATGTTTTCAAAGTATATTATGTACAATTGGTTTGCACTTAAAGGTTGCAGTACCAACTAAATATACTAAACTATGTTTCTATCTTTCTTGAACGGTAGTAGAATCAAGTAGGGTAGGCATGTTAACAAACAGATTAACGGAGTATACACCATGATTACCCTGAACTTTAGTAATCTTACAGTAAACGTTTTCAATATTGTTGAGCTTATAAGATCAAAATGGAATGGGTCAGTTTTATACGTGAAACTGGCTCATTTCAATCTAATTTAAGTAGGTATTTAGTAGGTATTTAAGTAGGTATTTAGTGAAGTGCCACACTTGAAGTGTACTAAGTCCGACTATGAAACTAGCCCATAATTTAGTCCTTCCAGGAGAGACTGCTACTTTTCAGGATAAAGTGTACATGAGGGTGTAGTCAAGTGACTCTGGTCCTAAAATGTCAAATTTTGGAAAAAGGGGAGATCTCCTGAAATAGACGAAATACAGCTTTTTCTTTGATCAGTAGTGACCATGTGAATGTGAGAGAGATGGTGCTAGTTGGGGAAGCATCAAATACGATGTGTGGTTTGGTGGGGCGATGGTCATTTGTATATTTAATGTACGGTCAGAAAGAAATTAGGTTACCTTATTCCTTAATATCAGTGTCACACTGAAACGAAATTGTGGGGTTTTTTTTCAAAAATGGTTACTTTAATAGCAAAAGCAGAATCGTGATTGGCACCAACATACTTACAGGAAAGAGCATTTATTTCCATTGTTGACGCTGACAAATATGCCCAAATGACACCATAGTTTGGTTTACATTGCTGCAAATTTGTATTGCGCCTTATCTTGTAGGACAAGCGAGAATAATTTCTTACTTAAAAAAATATATAGTTCCTAAGTTTTTTGGCTATAAAACATGGACATTTTGGCTCTCAATGACTCCAATATTAATAAGGAAGTTCTAATTATTAAAGAAAAAAGTTGTTATTGATTTAAAAGTTTCTTTTTTTTGTTAATGGTATGTATCAATAAAAATATACCTATTTGCAAAGTAAGCTCCTTATCTCATAGCTAGAAAAGCTACTATACCTACTTTGATGTATTAATAAGCTAGGTCATGTAATCTGCAGCTTTCAATTTTGACAGATACAGGATGGCACCCAAATACTGGAGATATTGAAACTGTTGTTTCAAGGTCAAAGCCTATAGTGGCAGTACTTTGTTGACACCAGCTTGTACCTCTATCTATCCCATTTAGTCTACATGGAGAAATAATCCAGTACGCAATGTATGTTTGCTGTGAAATTGTTTATTAAATCAATGCTTGTTCGGCATCCGCAAGACAAGAATTTGAATTTAATATCAATCTTCGTCACCTTGAACCAGTGCCATCAGCTTACAAAATAAAAACATGGGTTTATAACATTGAAGCAACGGGTTCCACTCTTAAAAAGAAGGCGTTAGGTTGAAACAGGTAGGTTAGAACACCAGAAAATATTGACGCTTTCAGAGTTGTGATAACGCAAGGCCCAACACGTTATACGTGGCGACATGCATAATCCTTAAAACTTTCCCACCGCAGTTTGAGTAGAATATTGATTAAGGATTTAAATAAACATCTGCATAAGATTTAAATAGTCCAAGAATTAGAGCCTAGTGGTATTTCAGGTGTAGAAACTTTCTGTCAACAAAGGTTTACTAAAATTGAGGCAGATTTTTTTTTATAACCCTTGGATATCTAATGAAGTGCAATTTCACCTAAATGATTTTGTGAACAAGCAACATTTTTGTTACTGGGTTGAAGAAAACCAATGTCAGCTACACCAGAGACCTTTACATAGTGATTAAGCTACATTGTGTTGTGTTGTAACATCAATGGGGGTAATTGGACCGTATATTTTTTTAGGGTAATAATGGCCCTGTGGTTATTGTAACGTAGAACAATAAGTAAACAATATTGAGACTTTTTATCTGTACTGAAAATATTTCCTTTACACGAGTTCACTCATTTTCAACAAGACGGTGCTACATCTCATGCATCAAGAATAATGATGGCCTCTGTACGAAGGGTGTTTGGGAACCAAGTCATATCCAGGAATGACAAAATTTCTTGGCCTGCGAGATCTCCTGATTGATCCGTTTGTGATCCATTTAGGTGGAGACACCTAAAGAGAAAAAGAGTTTTCTAACCATCCTTGGTCTATTAAGGAAATTAAAATAAGAATTTGTGAGGAAATCGACGGTATCTCTTTTGAAATGTTTAAAGCTGCTACGGGAAATTTGTGTGTGAGAGTGAAGGAATGCTTGCCCAGAATAAGCGACTATCTGCAGGATGTCATCTTCAAGAAGTAGCTTGATTTCAGATACATCATAAATGACATTCCTTTTGCCTTTATAAAACAAGTTTTATTTGGAAAAAATATTTTATTGATTATTATTATTAATATTATTGATGTTTTAAAATTTCCCGTTACAGGCCACCACCCTGTAATATCTCTATAAAATAGCCGTAGTTTAAATAAAAAATATTATACATTTGAACATTAAATAATATATATTTATTTTCTAAAGGGTACTGTACAGTACATTCGAAGAAAAAGTTTCATTTTGCAAAATCAATTATTATAACATTTGCTAAATTCGACCTAAATATTATTTAAAACTATAATACTATCTACGTACCCTTCACCTCAGACAACATAATAACATATTGAGGGCAGCCTCTAATGCATCAAATTGAGTTTTCGTTTACCATTTCACTATTTTCCCAGCGTGTATGGATTGTGAACGTTAGGTGCCGCACATTCTTTCGAGTTTGATGCAATTTTTTTCAGCCTAGAGGGGAAAAAAACTGAATAAGGGATCAAGTACACCGCTCAAGTGGGGAATAAAATATTTATCGCCACTTTTGACATTAAAGCTTGGAGAATATAATCGAACTCAACGCTCAGCAATTAACTTAGCTATTTAATAGTTTTGAAACCATCAAATGATTTTATAGTGACAGTTTTCACTCTAAGGTAGGGTTTGAATTTGTTGCAGCACACATTTTTATGAGTTATGAAACGTTATAGCGCGATAAAATCTTGTTTCCAAATTTATTTGCTAACTTTATGATATTGAATATGATTTTGTCCTTCACATAAATCCCATAATTTTAATATTACACAGTTATCTACGATTTTTCTAAGAATAATTTAAATTTTAAAAATACATTAAGCTTTATCTAAGGGTATAGATATTACACAAATATGAAGCCATAATAAAATTAGGCACGTCAATATTTTGATTTTGTTGTTATATGAATTAATTTTTCTAATTGTGATGCGAAGTTAAAATGTTCATTAGCAAATGCAAAGATTAGTCGAAAGCCAAATCAAAAAATATTTTAGTTTAAATTTTTTCATAAGATATGAGCTAAAACATGCAATTAATTTGAAAGTTGAATGTGGGGAATGCCAGGCCTCCACCGTGGTTCGGATTCTACGTTAAACTGTAGGTCCTCCATTTCATCTCACAATCACCTTACCATTACACATTAGCGTAAGTGCGTATAACCCGAACGGGTAGTAAGACGCGGTGCTAATAATAATAATAATAATAATTTGAAAGTTATTTAAATAATAAAAAAGCTCACTCATTGTGTAGTCAGATCTAGACATAACAGAAAAAATCAAAAACATTATTTAAAATATTATAAAATTACAAAGTAATTAACATTTTAATTTGGAATATTTTTTTGGAATCTAATATCTGCAGTTATAAGACATCATTTAGCAACATGTGGCAATGATTTGATTTTAACGGTTATTAAAATTTGAAAGATTATGTATATAATTACCGTTTTTAATGATATTATAGCTTATAACATCATTAACAGATATATTATTTTTATAAAAAATTAATATTTTGAAGTTTTAAATAGTTTTATAAACCTTTAAAGTAGTTTTCTTTAAAACGAAAAATATTAATTTCACTAATAATGGGGGTTTGACGCACTCTATCTTAATTAAATCTAATGTTGGGTCTGTGTATATATAGATTTATATATATGTATGTATGTATGTATGTATGTATGTATTGTATGTATGTATGTATGTATGTATGTATGTATGTATGTATGTATGTATGTAAGTATGTATGTATGTATGTATGTATGTATGTATGTAAGTATGTATGTATGTATGTATGTATGTATGTATGTATGTATGTATTTATGTATGTATTTATGTATGTATGTATTTATGTATGTATGTATGTATGTATGTATGTATGTATATATGTATGTATGTATGTATGTATTTATGTATGTATGTATGTATTTATGTATGTATGTATTGATGTATGTATGTATGTATTTATGTATGTATTTATGTATGTATGTATTGTATGTATGTATGTATGTATGTATGTATGTATGTATGTATATATGTATGTATGTATTTATGTATGTATGTATGTATGTATGTATGTATATATGTATGTATGTATTTATGTATGTATGTATGTATGTATGTATGTATGTATGTATGTATGTATGTATGTGTGTATGTATGTGTGTGTGTATGTATATATGTATGTATGTTAATATGTATGTATGCATACAGGAACCACTCAAGAGGTGAATAAAGCTTTCACACTTGAAAACTAATAGAAAATAAACATTATAAAAGTTAATAACGTCAGTCATTTAAAAATTAATTTTGTCAACATTTTATTTGCATTTCAAAAGAAACGAGAAACTAGAATAAACATTCCATTTTATTCATATAATAAATAAATAAAATTGTTTCTATGGAAAATAAAAATCTCACAGGTAACGTTCAACATGTTTATTAAATTTAAGCCCACATTTACATAAATATGCATTAAAACAAATCAATGAATACTCCAATTATAATTAATCTTAAAAATGAAAATGTGGGAGGATACATTGAACGAAAAAAGCTGTTTTATTTAAAATAACCTCTCAGGCTTATATTTGCCTTGATTATTGTACTTGGGTCGTTGGTCGATCCTAGTAAGCTGTGAGGTATTTTATTTCATATCATCACAGAGGACTTTGCAGGAAACTCGATTCTCTTAATCCCTAATATTTTAATTATGAAAATTGGGTTCTCCGAGATATATAAAATAAATTGATCCCACAATTCAGAAAGTGGTAGGATTTTAGACATGATAAACTTCCATATCACCTCTCGGAAATCATCCAAGGTATGTCCGACATAAACGAGGATACAAATTTTGAGCAAAATGTATTGTACCAATTTAACGTAGAATGCAGAACAAAAACTTGCTTTAGGATGAAAATTTTTTTTGCAAATGTCATCAGAGACCAAACTGCTAGTACGGGATTGTCCAACCATGGCTCCGAGCCATACAATAAATTCAGTAAATCATTTGTTGAAAGGAATATCATAGAAGGGCCAAAGGAAATGTTAACACACCACTCGGTAGCTCACAAAACATTCTGTGTACAGGAAATGGCAACACTACACACATAAGTAGGAAGGTATTTAGTATTTAAGATGGAGAGGTCTATTGCTCCTCAGTTAACTATAATGATGAATGCAGAAAAGGAAACTATCCAGTAGGATTTTAAAACAGTTTGGTGCTCTCAAGGATTCTGCTAAACATGTCAATTATAAGGTAGGATCTGCTCAGCAGTGATAAAATTGGATTTAAAGCTATAATCCAAGAATAATGTTAAAAGGTTTTTCTTAACTCTAAAGGGAATGTATTATGTTTGAAACACATTGAGGACATTTTAATAAGGAACCTGATATAAAACATTAATGATATTACAATTAAATAAAATGGTTGAGAATGATTTTATATATATAATTGAGATGGTGTGTCGGTGCACCGCCTTACCTACAAGTTGTAGTGACACGTACAACAGTATAGTGGACAGAAAGGTAGTCACTACAGTTGGAATACTGGTTTGTAAGAATAGTGCAAGCGTGCTCAGGGTAAGATTGAGTAACGGTTGTATTTGTGGAATACGGACTAAAATGGGCTAACAATGAACTGTACAGCATTCTTACCGTCAGCAGCGAATAGTGTCATGGGTTTGGGTACGATCAAGTATAGTAGTCTGGTCAACTCTAAATTGATTACTAAAAGAAAATTTACAATGTTAGCCTCAGCTGAGCAAAGCTATACTGGGAAGCTGAGGATAAAACTAAATTGCCCATCTGTTGACAAGCTGGTGGTGAGAGTATTGACTATTGGAGCATGGAATGTTAAAAAGTGTTGTAAAGAGAATAAACTGTTAGAGGAAATGAGTGGAAGAAATACTATTTTTTTTTGTTAAACCAAGCGGAAAGGGGATAATGTTTTGATTACGAGTGATGGTAGCTTGGAAATGATATCAGTTGTGGATAAATGGGTAAGGTGTTGTCAGTCAGGGTGTAGTTTTAATCCCAAGTCAAACAGCTAAGCTGTTTTGAGAAGGTTTGAGATAGTGTTGTATATATTTCTATGGGTACGTGTGAAATTAGTCAGTTGTAGAACTACGTTATTTACTGACTAGAACGATGATTGATTTTGTGGTATATGATATGATACTTAGAAGCTAAGGAAAGAATACTAGAGCTCTGTGGGTGCTGAATGTGGAACGCATCACTTCCTAGTAATCTCAGTAGTTGAATTAGATAGACATTTTATGAGGAAGTAGCGCAATGATATTAAGAAAGTAAGAGAGAACGTGGAAAAATCGCAGGATAAAAGTGTGATAGCGCAGTATGAATGATTGCTGGGGGAAAATAAATTTACATTGGCATGAATGGAATTTCGAAATAAATGCTAATGATATATAAAGTTCGTGGAAAGCAAGAAATGAGGCTCTATTTGAGTGCGAAAAAGATGTGGTGGTGGGAAACTTAAAAGAGCCGCATAAAGAAACGAACAGGTGAAAGACGCTGCAGGAGAAATGACAGAAGCATACAAATGAATTATAGCTGTGAAGAGTGAAACATAACGTAGGAGTTTGTGGGACTTATACAAGAAGAAACATATGAACACAAAGTAGGTAGTAAAGGCTAGTAAAGAGCAAACGATAAGTAGAAAGAACGCAGATCTATTTTGAAGGAAATAAGATTTTCTGGACGTAGGTAAAAAGAAAAAAAAACAAGTAGGGAAAGGAAAGATGAAATTCATTATGAACATGGTGAGATGCTCTAGGATGAAAATAATAAAAGAGAGTGATGGAGGGAGTACCTTTGATCAATTATTTTATGGTGAAAACTTTGAGATAGGGTCGGAAAATAGTGAAAATGTTATGATGAGGGAGATAATTAAAGAAACTGGCGTGGTAAAAGGCAAAAGCTATGCAAGTGTTAAAGAATGGCAAGTCCGTGGGCGTAAATGAGATCACAAGTGAAATTCTTACGTGTGGGTGCATGGCACTATTTTCCAGATTATGTGAATTTTTCAATGTGTGTACTGAAATTTCGAATGTTCCTAATGACAGGGAGAATGCTGTCATTTATTGTTCCTTTGTACAAAGGCAATGGCAGTATGAGAGAGATTAAGAATTATATTGCAGTAAATTTGTTGAGTATTCCAGGTAAAAATTTTGGGAGAGTTCTTATTGAGATGGTGCGTGAATAAGACTGCTGACAAGATTTTCTGGATTCAATGTGGTTCCACGGCAGATAGAGTTTGAATGGAATCAATATTTGAATTGCACCAGGAGATTGAGAAATGTATGGCAGTAAGGATGAACGTTTATTGTGCATTTGTTGATATGAAGAAATCGTATGGTCTGTTATGGAATGTGCTTAGAGATTATAAAGTAGATTAATGGTTAATTAAAGTAATAATGGCAATCTATGATGGAAGTAGAGGGTTCGTAAGGGTGGATGAAGCTTTGCGTAAATAGTTTGACAATAAACTGAGTGTAGGCAAGGTTGTGTTATGTCTCCATGGTTGTTTAATGTATTCATTTATTAAAGTATTAGGAATACTCTGATGACGCGTTTGGTGTAAAAATGGACAATGTGAATCTGAGAGTGCTGTTATATGCATAGGATGCCTTATTAATAGTGGACACTGAACGTGACTTGTCGATTGCATTAAATCGTTTAATGGAATGACAGGCAGAATGGATCTTCTTATAAATGTATCCAAAACTAGCTTGTGATGAGAGGTTTGGTTTACAAAAAGACAATATGAATCTGATAGTGCTGTTACATACAGATGCCTTATTAATAGCTGAGACCAAAAGTGACTTCCATAATGCATTAAATCATTTGAATGTGGTGACAAGCAGGATGGATCTTCGTATATATGTTTCCAAAACTAAGGTGATAGTTTTTATCAGGACAGATTGAGAAATGATTTTCAGCTAATTATAAATGTAAAACTGTTAGAACAAGTGAATTATTTTATGCATATGTGCAGAATGGTCTGTAAAAATGTAAGAATAGATGGTGAAATCAAACCAACGCGGGAATGCATCTCGGAGAATAGCTAAATATATATGGACTATCGCAAAGAATAAAATAATATCTAACCAGGTAAGGACGACAGTATATAACATTGTGTTAACGCCAACATTGTTTTGTGTATGTGAAGAGTTGGTTTGTCCAGAGAAACACAAGAGCGAGGTTAATGTTGTTGGAATGAGATAACTAAGATATGAATCTGTAAAAACTCGTATGGACAGAGTCAATACTGAATGGGTGCTGAATGAGTACGGTTTGAGAGGGAATCCTATTGTTCATTGTGAAATAAGTGGGTTACGTAGCGTTGGGCATGTTGAAAGGATGAATTTTGATCAAATGACGAATCAAATATATGAAAGTAGAATTTGTGGATCAAAAGCAATTGGTAGGTCATGCAAAACGTGGCTATAGCTGATATACGAATATGTGAAACAGATAAATATTAAACGTTTTAAGAATAAAAGAGCATTCATCCCTCGGTGTATGTACGTTGTTGAAGCGAAGGAGTATGCAAAATAAAATAAGTGTTAAGCAGGTTGATTAGAATAGACTAAGCATGGAGTTGCTGATTTTAATCCATACACACAGTTTCTTACCTACCACATAAGGTAACGGCGCGAATAGGTGTGTACGTATAAATAAGACATTTAACACGGTAGAATTGCTAACACTATAATTACAAATTTAAGTTGAATTGAATTTTTTAAAAAGTTAGATGTTATAGTCAAAATATTAATTTTAAAATATATAATTTACACATTAATAGATTTTATCAAATTGGATGATGTTTGAATAGACGTTAGAGATAAAAGGTAATACAGTTTTTGATTGAAAATATAAAATAATTATAATACTTCTCTGATGAGAAACCCATGTTCCTTGTAATATAAGCTAAGTTGCCCATAAGTGGGAACTAGTTTAGATGTTCGCCGGTATAATACTCTGGACTTCATGAAACAAAACACCCAATATATGGTTAAAACACAACGCAATTCCAATAAAGTTATTATAATATAAGTAAGCAAATAAAATTAAAATGCTATATAATAATCAATCAAATATTTACATAGACATGACCTAAAATGTGTGTCTTGTGTAATTATATGACCAAAACTAAATTTTAAATTGTAAACGAGTGTATAAAATCTGATAAGCTTCTAGAAATGACTATTGCAACTGAGAAAAACAAAGATAGTGAAAATACTACGACAAATGGATGGAAAATATATGAAATCCTTTAATTTATCAATAAGAAAAACTAAGTTATGATAATATAATTTAGGGAATGAGATGGAGAAGAGAAATGACAAAAATAGGAAGATGGAATAAGTTTCAAATCTCCTTGACACTGGCTCAAGCAGGTATGAACTTCTATGGATGGTTTAGGTGGGTTTGAGTGGTTGGGTTCAGTTTAGGTATGCTATGGAAATTTTTTTAGGTGTTAATAAGTGTTTAGTTTTCAAAATTGGTTTATTTTGTTATAATACTTTTATTATTTACTACTAAGGTTTGAATAAATATTTTTTCAAACGTGTTTATTCTATTTTCTTTGGATAAGTTGTAAACAAATTTCATGCAAATGTGTATGGGGGGGTGGGTTGTTGTCCAGTGACGAAAGAAAATTTACTAGAGAATAAAAGTAACTGACAAATATAAAACTAAAATTTGGAAACAACCCCAATTAAGTACAGTAAACTAAAATAAAAGGTGCTTTAACTCAAAGTGCTACTGAAACAGTTCCAAGAACAAGAGTGAATGACATCACCACTAATTTCAACGTTTAAAGAAAAAGGAGAAGATATCTCATTTGCTATTTTTATACATAAAATAAATATTACAATTAACGGATTGACAAACGACGTTCCCAAAAATCAACATTATTATCAGCGGTTTAAAGCTGAATCAGTGCTGGGCCATAAATACAGGAGCTTATGTGGAGATACTACAGATCAACACGCAAGACGGTCATGAAAAAATGTGGAATCTATCTTTACCTATAGCTATCTGCAATAGCAGCAATATGGATTATTTTAGGAAGCTTATGAAATAAAGAGTGAATAAGTAAACTGCATAACATTTCTTTTAAAATTTAATGATTTATTTGTAAGCGATGAGCACTTCGTCAGCAAAATACAAAATACATTTTTGGAAAAGGTGCTAGACCAACAGTGTACTTATTGCTTCATATTATTGAATCACTAAACCACTGTGGGTGGAGGTTGAGATGGACATCTGACGCACACATGACCCAGACTCGAAAATAGAAGAGAATATCTTAACAAGAGAAATTTAGCAAACGTAAAAGTCAAACATTCCTTGCCTAAGAGCAGAACTACCCAACAATAAAAAACTGGAAAATTTGGAAAGAGAGAAGCGATAAAACTAAATACAATTTCAAATATCATTGTTAGATATGCTTCTTAATGTCCACACAGTACTATCTTAAGTTTATCAAAATCATAGACTACAAATGAAATTTAAAAGTTACATGATTGTGCTATAATAGCAAACTTCACGCAATAACTAACGGTATCCAAGGAATTAAAAAATATATACTCTGTCAAAGTCCAAGTGAGATTCAGGAAACAACACTAATATAAGGACTAATATTAAGAGGAAGGAAATAACATTAATTTAAGAAGGAAAGTACTTTACTATCAATAATTATTATGTCCAGCAATCCTACTTTGACCTTAATACACGAAGAAGCTAGAGACTCGTCTAAGTTAGATTCAGGTTAGCTTAAAATATGTCGTGTGATGTGTACAATTTTCTTGTTGAATCTGGAAACAGCATTTCAATAATCTTATGAAAATATTGCCAGTAAATTAGTGAAAGAATCCACAAATAAATATTTCACCCTACCAATGCAATGACTGAGTATCTTCAAGGTAAACAAGAGGTAGGAGTTGAAAATTAAAACTACAAACCATGCTTATGGCAAAATTTTGCTTACAAAATATAAACATCAGTTTTGTTATAATTTCAGGGATATTTGTTCTAATTTATATTGGTAAACCGCTTGCTGCATGGGCAAAAAGCAGATGTATTACATATTTATTAAGGTTCTATTTAATGTTATAGATAAGCAATTTACAGTAAACTTTATGAATATGCATTGGATCCATATTCTACGTATTTACCTTCACAATAAATTAATTGCCAAGGAATCTTTTTACACACTGGAATACTCTATAAACAAAAGAAGATTTTACGATAGTTATCCACCCAGTAGAAAGAATGTCAAATCAACGATAAGAAGTATGATTTCTTGTAGCCCTATGCAAATTTAATCCTACAGGTAAACTTATCTACAGGGAGTGAGAAGAATTCACGAAAAAATCAGAGCCAATTCAGGTCAACGTGAGATGAAGTTTTAAACATATAGAATTGTTGACGCTTCTTCAGAAAACAAACCCAGACACGATTCATTTAAGGATTTGCCAAATTGCAGAATATGTCAACATACGATGAAGTCAAATACTCAAACCCAAAATTTGGTTGAAACGTGCATGAAATGAGAAAAACTCGCATTTCCATCTGACGTGTTTTACAGGCAGCATATGTGAGAAAATATAAGTATATATTTCTGTATGTTTAATAGATTTCTGCTTAAGGCCTAACGCTTCATTATCGCTATAAAATAGGATTACGTTTATGTGAAAATTGGAGTTTGAATTCCGGTCAGGTGTACTGATGTCTTAATAAAAAGGTTTTCTTCTCTCCCTCAACGAATATGCGTGTACACTTCTTCAAATTCAACCTTACTCATACCAAACACACAACATTAATTTGTAAGTGTGGCTATTATCCTAACAGGTATAAAGACGTTGTGCTAAAACTAAATGTAAAACATATTTTACAATAGTGTCAAACGCAAAGATTAAACGTGATAGATTAAACACCAAGTTGTCATTGGGATAGTGAATACAATCCGCGATACTTAAAGAAAGAGTTCAACTACGTCAGTTAACATCAGCGTGACAAGAAAGCTTGAGAAACATGTATATTCATTTCCGATTTTAATTTTTTTTAAGGCCAATTGATACCCATAAGAAGATGGGTTGTTTCATATTATATTATCTAAGTAAATTAATAGTTTCAATTTAAGTCATGATAACTGTTTGTATTATTATTATTATTATTATTATTATTATTATTAGCACCGCGTCTTACTACCCGTTCGGGTTATACGCACTTACGCTAATGTGTAATGGTAGGGTGATTGTGAGATGAAATGAAGGACCTACAGTTTAACGTGGAATCCGAACCACGGTGGAGGCCTGGCATTCCCCACATTCACAAGATGTCTTGTCAGAGGTGAAGGAAGGGTTTGGTAATCAGATAAATCTGTGCCGGGACCGAGGATCGAACCCCAGCCGCCAGCATAGAAGTCTGACACCTTACCCCTAGACCACCAGGTCACCCAACTGTTTGTAAAGATTAAAAGAAAATAGTGTAATTTAAAGTAATTAGAAAAGTCATACAATTACAAACTGACCTCTGGTATGAACTGATGCCTGGCAAGTAGCCAGAGAGAATGAACCACCAATAAGAGGGGGTCATGGACCAAGGGATATTACCCAAATGTATCCTGTATTTGTGATCAAGAGGTATTTGGAGCTAAATTATATGGAATATGACCCTTATTTTTGTATGCATTCAGAATTAACTTACATGTCCAGATTGAAGAGGCAGTTCGAGAGCGCTAGTTTTCATGTCCAAATTAGGCTCAATCAAATTAATTTAAAATTTATGTTAAATGAGAAGCATGAATTATATACTTTTTTACGAGCAATCTTACTTATTGTGAGTGCTATATGACATTTGTACAGTTGCAAACTAAAGTCTGATATCGCATTTAGACGCTAGTCGAAAAAAAAAATAATTACGATTTGTTCAGCATTATGTGTATAAGGCAAACACTGTTTCTAAAGAAGTCATATAGAACATGTGTTAATTTTACCGATAGCTGATTGGCTCTCAGAATCTAATGACAGACCTGGGCTTGACCATATAAGTGCCATTTTAATGGCTCCTTTGGCCAATAGAATATGAATCGTAAGAGAAAATGAATACGAACATCTCGATTATTATTATTATTAGCACCGCGTCTTACTACCCGTTCGGGTTATACGCACTTACGCTAATGTGTAGTGGTAGGGTGATTGTGAGATGAAATGAAGGACCTACAGTTTAACGTGGAATCCGAACCACGGTGGAGGCCTGGCATTCCCCACATTCACAAGATGTCTTGTCAGAGGAGAAGGAAGGGTTTGGTAATCAGATAAATCTGTGCCGGGACCGAGGATTGAACCCCGGCCGCAAGCACAGAAGTCTGACACCTTACCCCTTGACCACCAGGTCACCTAACATCTCGATTAGTACGTCATAAACTCGAGATGTGGTACTCAGTTATCAGATTGATATCCAAAGTAGCTATTATAGAAATGAAGCTATATATACGGATAGCTTAATATTTTATAATTTAAAAAGTACTATGAATTTTTGATATTTCATTTATGAATAACTTTGTAAAATATTTATTTAAGCTAGAACTTAAAACATCTATTTATTTTTATAATAAACAAACGTTGTCTTAATACAAAACAAATGTGTAGTAGGCCTATAACTTAAACAGTGAACAGGTAGTAAGACGTGGTGATAAAACAATGTGTTCTATACGTTGTCTTAGTACAAAACTAATGTGTAGTGTACTTAGTATACGTTGTCTAAGTACAAAACTAATGTGTAGTGTACGTGGTATACGTTGTCTTAGTACAAAACTAATGTCTAGTGCACGTAGTATACGTTGTCTTAGTACAAAATTAATGTGTAGTGTACGTGGTATACGTTGTCTTAGTACAAAACTAATGTGTAGTGCACGTAGTATACGTTGTATTAGTACAAAACTAATGTGTAGTGTACGTGGTATACGTTGTCTTAGTACAAAACTAATGTGTAGTGTACTTAGTATACGGTGTCTTAGTACAAAACTAATGTGTAGTGTACGTGGTATACGTTGTCTTAGTACAAAACTAATGTGTAGTGCACGTAGTATACGTTGTATTAGTACAAAACTAATGTGTAGTGTACGTGGTATACATTGTCTTAGTACAAAACTAATGTGTAGTGTACTTAGTATACGTTGTCTTAGTACAAAACTAATGTGTAGTGTACGTGGTATACGTTGTCTTAGTACAAAACTAATGTGTAGTGCACGTAGTATACGTTGTCTTAGTACCAAACTAATGTGTAGTGTACGTGGTATACGTTGTCTTAGTACAAAACTAATGCGTAGTATCCACCTCTATTATTAATGGTTGTAACCATATTCTCAATACCTTGCCAACGTATATGTTGGATCTTGACTGTTTAGTGAAACTCTCCCCAGTGACTGCAATTGCCGTACCAATTAAACAAACGGAGCAGATTTCAATTTAAAAAATATAGGTCACTCTTTCTACTAAATACTTGCTCTAAAGTCTTCTATATAGTAAATAATACATTAGCATACTTTTCACTAACTAAAAGCAAACTCTTATAAGCAATACGGTTTTGTAATCAATACCTATACTTTATCTAATCCACAATAGTTCCCGAATAATTCTCTCAATCAAGTTAAATGTATTTGATTTATTTTGATCAAAGCGTAGCTTTTTATTTATGTCAACAAAGAATTACTCTACGAAAACTTAGCAATTTTGGCATTTCTATCTCTAATATAAACTAGATTACCAGATACTTTTAAAATAGAGACTGTTCTAGTAAAAATATATTCTAGAAGCTCCAATTCTTTCTTAGAGCCCTGCTAGCTGAATGCTTCAATCTTAGGCCAACTTATTTTCAATGAGATTATTGATGACATATATAAATATTAAATCTTTTGTAAATATTTGCTTCTTGACGATGATCTAAGAAATTCAAAATATCGTTTCACTAAATGAATGTATACAAGGCAAAAATCATAAAGTGATTGGTTTTATATAGCCTACATAGAGCAATAAAATATTCAAAGAGATATCCTTGACTATTTAAACGATCCCTGTTTCCTTCAGCTCTAAATTAGACAGTAATATTATAGAACGCGCCCTTTATTTTGATGATCTAGGGATTCTCTTTGATCATAAAGTCAACTTTCCCTACCATGTTAACCCAATAGCTTCTGATTCAATGAAATTAACTTTCTTTATTAATTATATTACTTCCTATTTAAAGTTGGCTGTATTTTAATTCTGTATTGCCAAACATCATATTTTGTTTCACTATTCTTTTAACATTAATAGAAATTTATTATTTATAAACATGTTTTCTTGTTTATTATATTTTATTTAAATATGTCACTCTTTTATTAATGTTAATAACTGTCCTACATTTTCATAATGTTTAATCGCCTTTATACATGTTATATTTTTTGTTAAATTTAATTACAATATTCTTTATTCTCGTGATTATACATGTATATTTTATATTCGAATCCATATTGTTCAGTGCTTATATTCTGTAAGTATTCTGACTATTGGTCAAAACTATAGTAAGGATATTGAAATTATTACTTTTAGGCACTATGAATACAAGCTTTTGTCCTTACTTATACATGTCACATTTCTCTGAGACAAGTAAAATAAACTATGTTTTGTTTGTGCCAAGAATCTTAAAGAAATACTTGTTTCAAAATAATTTAAAATGTTCAGAAGTTATGTTGTGTTGTTTACGACCTACAATGCCTGTCTTACTGCGAAGATAATGTCAATGTGACGTTACGACCTGTTGAACTCAATATTCTACCCTTCTTCTACCAACTTGCTCGGAAGTTGAGGGAACGTTCTAGAATTTACACGCGCCTCCTTGATTCATCCCGCGCAATATTGAGGCATTTAGTGGATTTGATGGAACGTCATAAAGCTATGTGCGAACTGATGTAGCCAATGGTTGAGTTAAAATAATTTAGTCTTGTCATTGATTACCATCCAACACATCCTGGGTCCATATTCTGAATTAGTGTGAAAATATTATGTTTCAATATGGTAATTATTAGTTTTTTAGAAACATACCAAACCCTCATGACAACTAACTATAAGGTCACAGCCACATACTAATGTAAGTTTTATAAGCGAAGCTTGCACATTTTAATTTAAAAATTCACTCTTGGGCTGAACTACAAAATGTTTGTTATTTTCATAATTTTATCTTTGGGTATTTTATTATATCTTCGCCCCAATAGTTTATTTAGATTTATTTATAAGACTATGATTTAGATATAACTGGAAGGATAAATGTTTATGTGAATCACACAAATCTTGGAGATCACATATCAGAGATTATATTAGAATATAAACAATATTATCTTGTTAATATTTTAAAGTTACAACGCAATTTTTGGACTTTCTCTGGTTGTTTGTAAAATTAAGTGTAAATGTCTACACAATTCATTATTTATGAACTTAACCAACTCATAACAAGCGATTGATCAGTAGTCAATGAATCTTGCAGTGTAATAAAGTCAGCATACTAATAAGGTCCCCTATATTATAATTTACACAATTGTATTGTGAGACTTTCTCCTTATATTAAAATATAATATAGGAATGTATGTCCCATTGACTTTCATGAGGGAACTTATGATTTATTTGATAAAAAATACGCTAAGGATTTTACTATTGTCCTGTTTTATTACTATACGAGATGCCCTCGTATCTGCACCGCTATTTTAATTTCAAACAACACTACACTATTTTATACGACCCTTTGTAATAAACTAGCTTTACGTGTTTTGTAATAAAGTTTTACGTAATCCCTGTTCTACGTTTAGTTACACTTCTTTGGGTGACATCTAGGGTGAGGGCTGTAGAACGTGAACATAAACAGCTGTATCAATTATGTGGACCTTGGGCCACCAGTGGATTCATGTGAATTGAAATATATTTGACAGAAGTTGATGTTAGGTGTGTTGGACTAGATTAAGTGTTTTACTTTTATTTAAATGGGATGGACTAGATTTTAACTTTTGCTAAGTTAAGTTGGGTTAAATATGTTGGACTAAATTATGTCTACTAATGTTGATTATTTACTAAAAGGAGCGTCCAGTGTGTTGGTCTAGATCAAGTGTTTTAATTTTTTCATTAGGCTAGGCATTTAGTGTTAAGTTAAAGAGAGTTAATTTTAATCATTTTCAATTGTTAGGTTTAAGCTAGGAGCAACGTGTCTATTGTTGATCTAGGTTGTCTTAAGGTTAATTACTCGCGTCAGGACCCAATCGTGGGTTCGATCTCAACTGTGGTAGAAGTAATTTTTCCTTGGACGATAAAAATACGTAGCACAATTTCCTTTAGAGGGTAAGTAAAGCCGTCGCCCGATGTCGATTGTGGCATTTAAAAGAACTATGAAAGGTATCAGAAAATACCTCTCCTGGATAAATTGGTTGACCAATACGCTCTCGCTCATAGAAATTTAATTGTTCTGATATAAACATTCGGTTCATAAAGTGCACTTTAAATACCTTATATAAACAATTAACAAATAACGAAACTGGTATTCGAACAAAAGCTTCTTAGTGTTTGAATAACAAATGTGTATCCACAATACTTTACCGGCCATCCACCACTTTGTATCTGTTTGCCTAAAAGGGAATGTATATTGTTACAAAGATATCTTTAGTAGTGGTTAGTATAGAAGATTAATTATATTTATTGTTATACCCGACTTGTTTACACAATTTGGAAAATAGTTGTTTAAATTACAAAGCTACTAGTTGAAGCAATCGATGTCATCGGTAAAATATACCGCCTATGATGATCTAGAAAAAAAATGCGTACATCAGGTTGAACATATAAATTAGAATAAAAAATAAAGTATCTATTGAATTCCACTAATGGAACCAATAGATTATACATTCCTCTCCTTTTTACAATAATTCACGAATTTGTATTGCTTTTTAATATAAAAAAGTATTTTCAACGATAAGTTAAACATGATTTAAAGTCAGCTTATAACTTTTTTTATAGATAATATATATTTTGCCAGATAGCAAGATATTTTGTGTTATTTTTAAAACTAAGCTTCGCATTATTAAAAAAAAATTGTAATCAATATCAGACCATTTCGCTACCGACACATTGAATCACAAACTATATGTTCATAAACACTAGCTTGGAAACAATAGCCATTATCGTCCATCGAGCAGAAAATCTCAGTAGCCTCATAAACCACACAGTGTTGGTTGACTTATTTATAAAATAAAAAGATAAAATTTCATTCCTCAATTTGATCTGAATATCAATCAGCCACTGAACAATAAACTAAAAAATAGTTACTATAATACCCTCTTTCGTTGTCGAATGGTCTAAGTCTAAGGCGTCACTCTCACCATAGACTGGACTTGCTTGCACCCTATTGGGTGTACTGAGCGTGTTTAAAAAAATTCTTTTTCCCTTTACTCAAAATTGGCTACACTTCCTATAAACTTAACTTAACTCATCCCTAACATACTAGTGTAATTAATGTATATGCGTATAGCTCGAAAGGGGTGTCAAAGATACATAACCTACCCTACCAACCTAACAAATTCTACCCCATTAATGTAATTTTATGTGTATACCCTTGACAGTTGGTAAGACACGTATAAAAATAAATAGTAGAGTGCACCACACAAACGTTTCTCCATCTTTCATATTAAAATATATATTTACTAAAAACTCGTAAGATTTGTGAAACGAAATAGTATGCATATGAGGTGTTGTAGAAAGACTACACCAAAGATAATAAATGAAATAATATACACTCTTACTTACTTACTCTATGACATTAGGGACTAGGAATATTGTTACAAAAAAAAATTGAGAAAAGAAAAGTATCTTTGTTCGTCAAAGCGCATAAGAATCGATTTCATTTTTAAAGGCCTGTATTTAAAAGTATATATCTAGTAGGAGGGTGCGAAGTCCTCTTTTTCAATTCGATGCGAACTCGAATCGATTATAATGAAATATTCTCGAAGGCGAATTGAAGTTCGAAATATATTTTGTTTTGTTTTTTACGCTTGAAAAAATATAAAATTTTGGTTATTTAAACTACTTTATGCAGTAAAATTCCTTGAAAAATGTTTTATTATACAATTGAAGACCTAAGAATTATAAGTGGGCTTAGAGCCAAGCAGCCAGTAGGAGAACTGCTTTCAGTTGGAATTATAAGTGGGCTCAGAAACTATTGGTTTGATAAAAATATATTCCAAATAAAAGGGTATTTAATAGTACTGCGACGTTACAATGATAAGTAATTTCGTATCTCAAATAGTTTCGAATAAATGATGAAAATTGTAATTTCCCCAGTGTAAGGAAACCTCAAATTCATTTTCATGAGAAAATAAGGGTTGTCATGTTGTTTATAATAACAAAAAGTGTCTAGATATAAGATTTAATCAATATAGTTTTAGCAAATTCCGTTTATATTGATTTTTTTCTAATTTTGTTCTACAATAAACTATCCTTAATTTTGGGTTAGATATTCAATTCCAAAAACACTTGGGGGGACCGTATAAAATCCTCGATATCAAGTTTTAGCCCAATCGGTAATATAGTTTTGGATCTAGCCAAAGGTACAGACAGGCGGTTGAATGGAGTGATAGACAGACAGACGGCACGGCGAAAACAACTTTTTTGGTCCAGGCAGTCATGAAACGTTGATATTTATCATATTATTGAGTTTGATTTTTTGACAATCACAATAATTTCTCTATAAGGTGTCGAGAGAAAGTAAAAATAAAAAGAGATAAATACGGTTGATAATACGATATAATTTTATAATACTTATTCGAATTTTATTAACATACATATAAAACATAAATATATAGCTTTTCCCTCCCATACATGACTTTTATTTAAGATTTAAAACCTAATAAGTCTTTACAAAATGATTGTTTGAATAACACAACCCGTAATTAAATAAAAATGTTGTTCTAGAAAAAGCATTTAGAGCATTACTAGCATTAATAAATTATAAATATGGAAAGAAGTTTTTAAAAATTTGTCATTGATGTAATATTAGATGAGGTTTTAAGAATTTAAATTCAAGTGTTGTGCTATTAGTACATATTTTGTAAATTTTATGTTATATATATTTTAAAGGTTATACAAATATTTGATTCATTAATTCTTTCATGATGAGAACTGTTGGACTCTGAAGAATTGGAAGTTTTGCCCTTCAATTGCTCTGTCACTATATTTTAAGTTGGTGATTATTTTATTACAGTTAAAATATATTTTATATTAATCAAACAGCACGTTCCAAGAACAATTTTTCCTTTTTAACGGGGAATCCTCAATGATTTTATAGAATCAATTAATACATTTCATTAGTAAATAACATTTTAATAAGATTCCTAATTTAAAAATGCCATTATTTTTTAATTCACTGAATATAAAAATTAGATATATGACCCTTTGTATATTTATTTAAGATTCAATACAGTATTTCTAAGATCCATTTGACGTGGAAAAAGTACTAACATAATCATTTTCTACAGATTTTTGAGAGCTTAATATTAATAATCTGTTCCTATAAGTTATAAAGAAACAAAAAATAATCAACTTATTATTCAAAATATTTATAGGACTGTTTTGTCCACCTTCTCAAGGTAACACACAACTAGTTCAGAATAGAGTGGTGTCATAGCACCTTGGATTAGAGGAAAGGGTTTCCGCATTAAAGACTAAGTAGGAAGTGAGATGAAATGCTATAAAACAATAGTGTGTCTATTCACTTGTCTGGCAGTAAAATGTTTAAGCTGCCAAAGTGGTGGCTGCGCCCTTGAATACTGTCCAATGATGGCATAATAAACAACAGAGAAAGGTCATTAACATATAGAATATCTACGCTGGGTACTGATACTTTGGAAGGTTAAGAGGTGATCCACACTAAAATGGAAAACCTTTATCTCTGAGTCTGGGGATAAATAACTATCGTTTTTACTGAGAGTGGATATTACATCTTGTGGTTTCCCAACCTCTGGTGAATAAATGTTGGTTCGGTGCTTTATAATCCAGTCCCTTCTTGATGAATCATCAAGCATATTCAATTGTTTACTTTTCATTATCTTAATATACTTTCGGGCTTTACGCATGTGCATTAGTTACGTTAATGGAGTAGGAAAGAGAAAGGAAGAATTTAAAATGAACCTTACTTGCATTTGCATGAATGGTAAACCATAAAAAAAAACATCATTGCAACCAAGCCAGTCCAATACAAGAGTGAGGAATTAGACCACGTGACCAAAGTTGCGAGTAGTGTTTTAAGTCGAAGGCATCAGTGAAACCAGTATTTACTATTGATGAATCATTGATGAATCATTGATGAATATTATTATTACAGATTAATAATAATATATACATACAAAGTGGCAGAATGTGTAATACATTATTAACAATAATAAATACCAAACTGCCTGCATCAGTTGGCAGATGGGCTATACCATCAACGTCGTCTGGTTTTGTTTGGTCCTGATGGGAAGGTCCGAATCAAAGTAGGCCTACTATTAGGTTTTTTGCTATATGATTTTCCCTTTTCCCTCCACGCAACTGCAGGTATATTTCATCTAAGCTTATACCTTTTTCATCCCTATCTCCTTGGTGTAGATATGCGGATATCTTAATTATTGGTAAGTTTAAACCAGTATATACATAGTGTGTAGTATATACAGTATTTCAACACACGTTTGGAACCTTAATTTGGTCTTTTAACGTCTGCCCACTGAATTAAGGGACAAGGGTTTTGTTCTTGGAATGGTAGAAAAAAATTATCATCGGTGATATTGAAACATTCTATTTCACAGTAACAAATTAAAGGCTGGAGGACACTGTAATGAGCTGATTCTAGAATAAAGTTTACTTGTAGGTCATGATCTGATATTGTCAGTCAGTTATTCAAAAATTGTACATTAAATATAACCAATTAATACTAATAATAATATTATAATTATTATTAGCACGGCGTCTTACTAACCGTGCAGGTTATACTCACTTACGCTAATGTTTAATGGTAGGGTGATTTTGAGATGAAATGTAGGACCTACAGTTTAACGTGGGATCCAAACCACGGTGGAGGCCTGGCATTTCAAACAATCACAAGTTGTTACTAATACACGTATTGTCAGAGGTGGAGGAAGAGTTTGGCAATCAAAACCAAAACCGAGGTTTGAGTCCCGGATACTCATTACAGAAGTCTAACACCTTACTCCTAGACCACCAGGTCAACAATATTAATAATAACAAAAAATAATATAAAACTTAAAAGTTCAAACAAAATGAGAATTATTTATATGTGATGTCGTTTAAGGACTCTAAAGTTTCGAGAAGGAATTCAAAAACTCAGATCAACTTAACTTTTGTGTCTAAAGGTGATTGTTGTATGACGTGTAACATGAAGAAAGTGTTTAAAAAAGGAAAAATTGGCTCCTACTGAAGTAATTATTTTGTAATTACGCCTCTATGAGGATAAGAGCGAAAGTGGTTGTGGGCTGTGACACTTTATAATAGCATGTCATGTAAGTTCAATCTTAATAGTTGGCTACAGCTATGAGAAGGGAAGCCTTGCCAACCAAATAATTAAGGTAGCCTACAAATTAAATGACACTTGGGCTATAATTGAGATTGCCAAGATATAAATAAAAATGGCATCGAGGAAAATTCTGGTGTCAACCACAATCAAGCGTTTTAATTGGAGTTGGATTCGTCATTTCCACCATCTAGATATCATTCCACCTAGCAGAGTTGATATTCTAAATTGGCATGGCAGCCATTTGAATGCATATGAAATGAAGAAAGTTATTGAATGAGGTAAATTCTCATGTATCCATTTGGCGTAACATGAATTTTCCTTGACCAAGTGGGGGTGATTAATTAAAGGTCGTCTGGTTTTTGTTAACTTGAATTTCAAGGAAAGAGTTTTCATCTTAATCTATAACAAACACTGGGTTATATTTTTTGATGACCAAGCTCTCTTTAATTGATAGTTGGTGATACTAATACTATCAACCATCCCATTTAAGTGATTAAAGTCAATAAGGAAAATCTCGTTCAATTTCGGTAAGTTCTAATGAATACAGTATGTATAATATTATTCCTATGGGCTCGTCTCGTTGAACCGGTAATAAATGTAAACTAGCTAAAGCTTGGTATTTAGCATTAAAGCCAAGATCTAAAGTTAACTTATATTGTATGTAATTAGCTGATATACTAGTTCAAGAGAATGTTAACATATATGTTTTTTCTCTTAAATATAATGATTTTTTTATATTACGTCAATTTATATATTTATCTTTTTTCTCTTTCTCGCTCTAAATTTATATATATATATGTATGCCATTACTTTATACAACATATCACGAAAAATGGTAATCAGGTAATACATTTGAATACATTATAAATTGATTTAAGCAATTTTAAAAGTTAAAATAACTGAGCTTTCTATTTAAAATAGTTAATTAAATAGTTTTATTTTAAGTATAATTATATCAAGTTTTTATAATAAAAAGTGGAATATTTTTATGATTAAAATATGTGTCTATATATAATATTCTAAACACACAAATGTTTCGAGTGGGCAATAAGGCTACAAATCATTTTTATATATCCTATTATAATCCTTCAATGTAAATCAGACTTGTGATGTAAATAAACTTTGTAAAATTAAATTAGATAGTTAAAACAAATATCTAAACGAATATAAACTTGGATATCAATATTAAATTAACTATTCAAAATTAGGCTTAATTTTATAATAAATTCAAATATAAATTACATTTCCCAAGATCCACTAGTCAAGTAAGTTTCATTGTACAAGCGTATTCTTTCTTCACCAATTATACTACTTAAAAATTGGTTAAATGTCTTTTTTTTAACTATAACAAAACAGCTCTAAAAAAAAGTTTGTAAAGTCAAATGTCATTACTTTTAAGAAAAGTACCTTTTTATTACGACCTAGCTATATGTGTGTGTGGATAATAAAACTTAATAGATCTCTTAAACATTGTTTATATTAAGTTCTTTCTAGGAATTAGGTGAAAAAACTGAACAATGGCATCGTCTGAGTAAAGTGTTTAATTAAAGTGATTATTCTAATTGCTTCATTCTTTTACTTTCTCATTCCTAGATAAAAGTGGAGAAGGATTTAATTTGACCGAAGGAAATGTTTACATTTACATTTTAACAGAATACTATTTTATATTTATTTCAAGAGTCTTAAAGTTGACTGTGGACTATAGAGCAGGAGTGCCAACTAGATTACCCTTGGGAGCTGCGAAACCGAAGTGGAAATAGTCATCCATTTATTGAATTTTAGAGCAAAAATATCCCGATATTAAAACAGTTCTGCTCAGAAATTACTCTTATTTTTTTGCACGTCATATTATGTAGGTCATTGTATTCAATAATGAAATCTAAGTATCGGTCCGTTTTGAGAAAGGAAAATGTATATTAACTAATGCGAACTGCCTTAACAAGCCGACAGCCAAAATTTATATTTCTCACTGGTAGGAGGGGAACCTTTAAAACATCAACAGGCAAATAAAAGTTGTAAAGATAACCTTATAAATATTGGATAGTGAGAATAAGTACAATGAGAAGTTAGATAAAATTATTCTCTTCATATTTTTAAAAATGATTTTGTAACTGTTCATTTAACAACAAACCAACTAACAACCGGTAGCTATTTTGAACCAAATCAAACCAACTTTTTTAAATATTCAGATTAAAAAATCAATCATCAGTAAACTATCTATAATAGAATTTCCCCCTTTAAAATAAGTATACACTCTATTTGTAATGCTGCTGTCAACCACTCACCAGATATACATTATAAGCAATATTGTTAAAGTGATTTTTTAAAATAATTCGATTTAAAAAAAATTACACGTCATTAAACGATCCTTTATTTAATATATAATCAAAACCAAGTATATAGGGTTGTTTGTCATGCCAAATACACCCAAGATACCCATTTAGACCCAAATCATGATGGCCATGTTTTAAATATCTAAAGTTTTGGAGAAAATCAATTATCTTCAAACCACCCACAAATGAGATTTTCTCCCCAAAACAAGTATACACTGTTATTTTTCATGTCAAACACTCGAAAGACACTCATTTAGAACCAAATATTTAAATTCATTTGTAAAATATTTCAAGTTTAAAATAATATAACGTTAACAAACTACGCATAAATGTGTTTTTCCTCCCAAAAAAAGTAAACAGATATTTATTATGTAAAACAATAGTGAGATTTCCATTTGGAACTAAATCGTTACAGCCATTTTTAAAATATTTCAAGTTTTTTAAAAATCTGTCTTCCATAAACTACCCTTCAACAAATTTTTGGCAAAAAAATAATTATATACTACTATTTGACATGTCAAACAAATTCTAGATTTTCATTTTAAACAAATGCTAAAGCGATTTTCAAAAAAGATTAGAATTCAAAATAGATCCCTATAGTAAAAAAACACTTTTGTGGTATTGCCCTATAACATCTTGATATCACGTTTATACAAAATATCCAAAACATTTTTGGATCCGTGGTAATTATTATTATATTTTATTATTATTATTATTATTATTATTAGGTGTTCTGTCTTATTAAAGGTCCATTCCTTTAATCAGTGTAATTAGACCGCCAATGCACCTTGTCCTCAGACTCCTCCTTGAGCTCCCATAATTTTATTATTTCCTTCAAGTAATACAATATTTGAATCCTTCTTCTTCTTAAGTTCCTCTTTCCTTCAACCTTTCCTTCCATGACGCCACGCAGAAACTAGTTTCTTCTAGAGATGTGTTGGATCCAGTTTACTTTGTACTTAAGAATCACATCTAAAATCGATATATTTTCACCCACTCTTCTTAGGACCTCTTCATTTGTCACCCTGTCTGTCCACCTGAATTTCTAGAGTCATCTCCAGAATCACATTTAAAAGCTCTCCAAGTATTTATTTTCCATCTTCCTAAGAGTCCACGTTTCTTCTCCATACAGAGCAATGATCGAAATGTAGCATTTAATTAGTTTCTTCCTCACTTTCAAACACAACTTGCTGGTTAGCAATATTTTCTTCTTGTTGAAAGCTTCCTTGGCCATGGCGATCATCGACCTAATTTCCTTGGTGCAATAGGCATTCTTTGTCAGCAGACTTCTCAGTTACTTGAACTTGTCTATGTTTTATCTATGTTTTCTAACTCCTGGTTAACAATTTTGATTTTGATCTACTCCTCATTTTTTGAAATCATAATCATTTTTGAACTCTAAATGTTGATCTCCACTATATCTGCTCTTTTTCTCCACCAGCTGGTCCATCATTTTCTGCGAATCTTTTTTATTTTTGGCCAACTTATTCCAGATCATCTATGTATATTATTGTGTTGAAGACGTGTCCTTCTAACCTCAATAGCTGTCCCAGGTACAGGTTTGCAATCAACCTTTTGTCCCTCCATTTGATGCTGATCTTCTTAAGTATGCCCATGAGTTTCTTCCACTTCACTATATCTAACGCCTATTGCCAGTAGATGAAATCAATGGTGGGTGACATCTTCTTTGACTTTGAGTATTATCTCTGAAATTATTCTCACTATCCCCATGGCATCTCTCTTTCCTTTTCCATTTCTGAATCCGAATTTGTCTTCTTCCATTACACTTTCTATTTTATGTTATAATCACTTGTTAATTATTCATGCCATGATCTTCCCCACAGGAAAGATAAGTTTGATGGTCTTGTGTTCATTGCATTTCTTGGCTTGTGTCTTTATCATCATTATCAACTATAAAAAAGTTAATATTTTAGCCAACACACAATAGTCCATATTTTTAAGCTAATTTTCTTCATATTTTTGTAAATATACCTTTATATTATACTTAATTTTTGCTCAAAGCACTTTTCCAATTAAGAGTACTTTCTATAAATAACCATTGTAATTCAACTTTAATTTAAAGTAAGACTACTAAATTTCAGGGTAAACGGAGCAATACAGACAAACGAAATCATAATAATAATTATTATTATTAGCACCGCGTCTTACTACCCGTTCGGGTTATACGCAGAAATCATAATAAATTTAGTTTAACAAAATAGTTAAATATAAATTAGCTATTTATCCTGCACCAATAAACCAGAAGTAATTAAAACGAAATGACAAAGTTAAGAAACTTAATTTTAACTGAATCCTGTATTGTATTAAAAATGTAGAGAAATGCTACAAACAGGATTATTAGAGTTTACAAGGTAAAAATATTATTTCAGAAATTCTTTTTGCCGTTGCAATTTTGAGCTATACTAACATAAATAATATTAAGCAGAAAGTTGGTGTTTATGTATGTGTATGTATGTATGTGCGTGCTTGATCGTGTGTGTCAATAAAAAGAGTAAATCACTCCTATATGGGGTGACCTGGTGGTCTAGGGGTAAGGTGTCGAACTTCTGTGCTGAGGTCCAGGGTTCAATCCTCGTTCCCGGTGCAGATTTATCTGTTTACCAAACCCTTCCTTCACCTCTGACAAGGCGTGTATTAATCCCAACTTGTGAATGTGGGGAATGCCAGTCCTCCACCGTGGTTCGGATTCCAAGTTAAACTGTAGGTCCTCCATTTCATCTCACAATCACCATACCATTACACATTAGCGTAATTGCGTATAAACCGGACTGGTATTAAGACGCGGTGCTAATAATAATAATAATAATAATAATAATAATAATAATAATAATACTATATGGGCTAGAAAACAGAAATTTTTCAGGATTGTAGAGGGATTGCCTCATAAAACCAGAGAAGTCTCCTAATGAAAACTTTCCAAATGGGGCATGGGAAATTTGGGATGTTTAGAAGGAACAAATATAAAATAAAGCTTGTTAGGGAAGGTAGATAATTGAAACCAAGCAGACAGAGGTACCACTCCAAGTAACCAAACAGGTTTTAAATTTGAGAAATCAAAGTTGAAGTTGGTTTAAAGAGGCAAGGGGCCTCATAGCTTTCAAAAATTAAATAAAAAAACTTAGAATGGTGGTATAATACCTAAATTTAGTAAGAAACTTGGCAAGTTGTTAAAGGGACTTACATTTATAGTTAGAAAAATACCTAATTGAAAGATTGAAAAATGGAACACTGGAAATGTTGGTAGTATTGGAGGGTTTAGATATAGAAAAAACCTTCTAGGCAAGGTAGATAATTTAAATCTAGCAGGAAATGTAATAATCAAACTGGTCCTAAATTTTTAGTTTTTAAAGTTGGTGCTGGTGGAGGGGGTTTCAAATCTTTCAAAATTAAGAGAGAGATAAAATTAAAAGGGTGGTATAAAACTTATACTTGGCAGGAATATTAGAGGGCTGCCCCAAATAACCAAAAAGTTTAGTAATTTAAATTTAAAATGAGTCTGGAAAAGGGGGTGGGTTGTATTATCTTGTCTAATAGCTTATATATTAATAAATTGAAAGGTTTGTCTACTATATTTTGCAATGCACGCGCAGTTTCTACTTCACACAGAGGTCTGCAATTTAAAAATCAGTTGCCCCTGTGAACAAACACTTGCACTTCAAAGCAGTAATTATCAATTTTTTGATTTTTTTTTAAAATTAACTGATAACTAAAAATGAAGAGATATTAAAATCCCGATATAGATTTAATAATAAATATTAAACCAGTTGTGGGTCACGGGTTATGTTAAACTTGAAGCCAAAATTTCTAAATTTTAAATTTATAATCCTTTTTACCATTTTAATCTGGTTTATGCTTAACCTTTCATCCCTTCTTTTCAAAAAATTTAATAGATTTTTATTTTTGAATCTCTTTACCTTTTAAGCCCTTTTTGCGATGTATACACCTCTTTATCCTTTTCACGCTTTCTACCCGAAAATATTTGTATGTAACTTATCTAGGTAATTAATGTAAAAAGGTGTTAAAAGTGCAACAAAGGTCGGAAAGTCTAAAAATGGTATGGAGGTTAGTAAATAAATCTAATCAAAAGGGCAATAAGACCAAAAATACAAAAGTGTAAAAATGTTCAAAAAGAGCCAAAATAATTCAAATGTAAAAAAGACCCAATGCGAATAATAGATTAAAAAAATTATAAAACGATCAAACATGGTGAAAGTGTTAAAAAAAGAAAAAAGTAAGTCGAATAAAAAAGGATATAATGGGTTAAAAGGGGTCAAATACCAAAGAATGTTAAAAAAGTAACAAGTGACCAAGAGGCCTAAAAGGGTAAAAAGAGTAAATCGTGATAAAAGGCTAAAAAGAGTAAACAGGGTAAAATGGGTTAAAAGGATAAAATATGGTGTAAATGGTAGAAAGGGACAAAAGGGTCAAACGGGTAGCAAGCTAGAATAGGGATAATAGGGTATTATTTTAATGTAAAGAGATTAACAAGGTTTAAAAGGTGTAAAGAGTGCAAAGAGTGTAAAATAGATAGGAAGGGTAAACAGGGTAAAAAAGTTAACTGGAGTAGATGTGGTATTATATGACAAAATAGTTATGAATGGATTTAATTACAAACATTTAACAACTAAAAAATTTACGCTGTGACAATCTTCTTTCATTTTTATTAACACCAACAGGACAGAGTTCAAATTATTAAGTTAAAACTTATTCTTCAAAAGAATTGTCAGCTTTTAAAACATGTTCAGTTTACACCTATATTTTGACAATTTTGTAATAGTCAACAATTTTTGCGTTTTGTAATATAAATTTAAATCATAAAATAATATTATTTAAAAGTAATTTAAGATTTGGTTACTTTTACTTGTAGTTAATTTTATGTACTAAAAATAACAATGCTACTTTAATTTTTCCCCGTGTGAAGAACGGGTGCACCATAAATAAAATTACAGTACTTAGTACTAGTTTTGGAATCTCATCAAAACAAAATGAGAACACAAGATCCGATAAATTTATTGTTCATTATGTGATCCATCTGTAACATTAAATCGATATGGAAAAGGCTTAAAAATCAAACTTGTATCATTCATTGAAAAGTTGACTTGAATTAAATAAATATATATATATATAGATAGATAGATAGATAGATGGATGGAGATCAGGTACCTAAAATATTATTATTGTATATTCATCCAGTATTTAATAAAACCGGAACAGAATAGACTTTAGCCTTAATCCATGTTTATTACACTTTAAAGCACTAGCTATTTAAACGGTATTTTCAAGGCCAAATAAGAATACGAAACTTAATATGTCATGAGCAATATCGTATTTTAATTACCTAATGGATGCCATGTCAAGGTTCTACTCCTCCAGGTTGCATGCAACTAGATGCAGCCTTTAAACCACTCATAGCTAGGGACATATTTTAGCAAGTGTCTGAAAACGTATGGACCATGCCCTATTTTCCTCGGGGAAATAAATCCTAATAGTTATATGATTTTATTAGTTTAATGCTATTAGGAAAATAAGTTAAAACAATTTCATAATAAAATTTGCTTTTTACAATTGAGCAAAATGTGGCCAGATTTAATGGGTCTTAAATTTGTCCTCTAATCATTTCTCGAAAAGTGTAACATTAATAATATTATAGTGACCTTTTGTCAAATCCCTTTTTGGCAGTACAATAATTGGAGCACACATGATAAGTCCCTTTAATAATTAAATCAATATATGTTACATCGATATAAAATTTTACTTTCTTATATCAAGAGAAAGAATGTATTGTTATCGTAAAAAAATCGATCTTGAGAATATGAACAATCTTTAAGTTTTTTATGCAGACGAACAATAAAAAGTGGATTTTACAATTCGGTATGTCTGTATATCCCTGGCCACAGTTCCAAAATATATAAAATGGAGTTTGTTCAAACTTGTTATAGATATTATTGGGCTATACCACAAAAATGTGTTTTTTAATTTTACTCTAGCACTTCAACTAACTACTGATGAGTAATTTTTTACAGTTCCAAATATTTCGTAAATGGCTCTAACGATTTACTTTAAAATGCATAGATAAGATATGTTTTATATAACAAATAACACTATATAATTGACGCAAAACCCTAATGACCTCATTGTGTTGACGGGCTTCTAAACACTAGATGCGAAAATTCGTTAAAGGAAAATTGATTACGGGTGATTCAAAACTTGAAATATTTCACAAACTGATTAACGATTTGGTTCTAAATTAGTTTATTGGGAGTGTTTTACATAACATATAACACTGTTTACTTGTTTTAGGGGTAGAAACTCATTTATGGGTAGTTTACTAAATAATGATTTTTAAAAACTTGAAATATTTTACGAACGGATATAACGATTTGGTTCGAAATGGGTATTTTGTTATTGTCTTACATAACAAATAACATTCTAAGCCATAGATTTATTTTCGGTGTAAAAACTCATTTATGGGTAGTTTAATGAAACTGTTTTTCTAAAACTTCGAAATATTTTTAAAATGGTGCTAGCAATTTGGTTTAAAATCGGTGTCTTGGAAATGTTTGACATTATAAATAACCCTGTATAATTTGTTTATGGTAAAAATAGGATAAAGTTGTATTTACTGAGGAGTGATTTTTAAATATTCGAATTATTTTGAAAACGCCTATAGTGATTTTGATTAAAATATATATAGGGAGTGTATGACAAAAACGTGACAAACAAAGTTGTATACGTGTTTATGGGTAATAATTTTGCAATGGTTAGTTTACTGATGAGTATTCATATTTTATTAGAATATTTAAAAGAAATGGATTTAGTGATTTTTTCAAAATTGGTATCGGTAATTTATTTTACATAAATAATAAATAATGTATCTTCATTTAGCTAAAATAAATTAATTTAAGTGTAGTTTAATTACAACATATTAAAGAGAATTCAAATATTTTGGAAATTGATCTTGAAGATTGAATTCAACGTGAAAATCTATATGTAGTTTCTTATAATAATAAAGTATACGTTTTTATTTTTACAAAAAACCAATAATCTTAGATTAGTTAACCAATAACTTGGTTTTGAAAACATAATCTAAAAAAATATATTTGAATTATTTGGTTTTAAATTAAAAAATATATATATATATAAATAATTTGATCTACAAGATGTGTTTGTTTTTGTTATGTCTTTTTTTGAGTAAAAACTATTCAAGAGTATTTACTAACAACCCATTTTTAAAATTTTATTCGAAGCTATAATACATAATATGAGAATGTTTGTTCGATTGTATCCTACTATTTATTTTAAATATTATGATGTATAAATATGTCATGAATTCTTTCATTGGTTGGGATTATTTTTTTCTATTTAGAATGTAATTCTTTTAATCAAATCAATCTAAACAAAAATACCATAAAGAAAAGAGATTTTTGGGAAATGGTACATAGAAGCGAAAGGAGGAACGGTTCAAGTCACATTTTCACAAAGATGATTATTATCAGAGACTATCAGCAAGATTGCTAAATACAAATATATGGCCTTCATAATATATTGAACGTAGTTGTCCACCCGTTAACGCTATTTGAATATTCACAATTATGGGGTAGAAATGACTAAGGTAAGATTTAGAGAATATATATATATACATACATAAGTACGAAGAAGAGTGTGGAAAAACAAAGAAAAATATATTCAGTACATACTGTCAAGATTTGAACCCTAATTTCCCCTCTCATATCCGGCAAACTTGAATTTCACTCCACGTGACTATCAATACTAGTGATTTCCAAATCTAATTCAGTGGCCACTCCCACAGAAAACTAGACTGTCTATTACGGGGAGATTAAGGTTTTCATCTCAGTAGGTTGTACTGATTATGTATTTTTATTTGTTTCCACGGTAACTACACTCAAATGCGGGTACACTTCCTCTAAGTTTAACCTACCTAAGTCCTAAAACTGTTATTTGTGCCTAAAAAATGAAAGAAAAACACTATGTCAGACCTAGAAAATACCAACATTGGAAACAAATATAAACAAATAGATTTTAAATCAATGTTGAACGCTTATTATAGCTATGTTGGAGAATAGTAAACCCTTGTTTTGTGCGCCACTTCTTGTTACCCAATCGGGCTACCCGCAAATCTACATAAATAAAGATAAATAAAGGACAGGGATAGTGAAAAGTAGTCCAACACCTTAGCTTAGCTTACAAAGTGTCTTTCTTGGTGCTAAGGGTCCCGGGTTCTATTCCTGGCAAGACTTAAAAGTTTATCTAGTTGAAAAGTGATTTTCCCTTTTCACAGTGATGAATTAACTGCTGGGGTCTGGATGTCGTGTATTTTATAAATTTAAATTAATTTATAAGCGATGTGATTATATAATCAGTCGGTTCACAAAGTGCAAGTTAAATCCCCCAAATAAATAAATGAAATCACAAGAAATCTAGAGTTTAGATAAAGCCGTGTTTGGGTGGATAAAATGTGAATACTTGTTAATCACTGTTAAACTAGCTGAAATTTGAACTCCTCTTATACCCGTCATCAGCAATACAGTCTGTTACGATAATAATGATTTAGATCACTCAAATTTAGAAGTGGAATCTAGAAACCTACTCCCCGATTTTACCTTCTGGCCTTTATTTATTAAAATCACTAATAATCATATATACAAACCAAATATTAATAATGAAAATATTAATAATAATTAAATATTAATACTGAAAAAATATATTTATTAATTTTATTATTATGGATAGAAAAAAATGGATTTAAAGAAGATTTATTAATTTAATAGTTCACATTTAATTATGCTTCTCATTATTAAGTGTCCAAGAGATGGGATGTAACATAATTTGTCACTTTAATTATTAATAAGTAATACATGTCAGATTATAAAAACGGATATTAAATATTTAAGAATTTACTCAGAAGGGAAATTTATGTAATACTATCGGAAAATATTTGCATAAAATACTATACAAAAAATTTAAACATGTTAAAATTAAAAGTAAAATTTTAGTTAAGACGGTAAAATATTATTCAAATAATATATGATCAAAACAAATAATATAATAGCTAAAATTAATAAAATCGTTAAGAAACTTAATAAATATTTGAATGATTAGATAGTTTTACACTAGGAACTATCAAAGATAGACAATTGACATATGATGTTACATACAATTCTATGACCGGTTTATTCGAAGCATAACTAAATGTAAAGGATTAAGGTAATAAATTACATTTTAATTTATTATTTATTATCAATAAAATTAATTAAAAATATCCTTATCAAAATTTTTATGTTTTTAAAAAGGATTTATTTATTTATTTATCCATGGTTTAATTATTTGTGTATGCGGCAGCGCAACTTTTCTTCATTGCCCTGAGTTTTGGATTATAGTTCCACCCCACATGGAATCTATCAATTGGAAAACAACAGGTTGTAAGATGGGTGACACATTAGAGGCAAATCTAAGAAAAACAAAAATACACCAAATGACATTCTATACTGGTCATTAATATCGCATTTTGAGGTAATTAGTACAAGTTGATCAACTTCACCTAGGCTTGAACAGATCAAACACATTAAGTGACTGTAAAGTCAGATTGAGCTATAATATCTTAGTGAACCTTTAAAATAAGTGATTATTTAATAGATTGTCTATAGGCCCTACCATATTTAACGACTCATGAACTGACACTTGTTCAAGGCAGTGTTGTTTTTCCTATCACGTCTTACTACTGTCTTTTGTACTATTCGTATTTTAATCACACTAATGGTGTATGTATAAAAAATGTAGCTTTTGTGTGGATAGAAATCAGAAAACATTTGAAAAAATAGCAAACCAACCATTCGTTCAACCAAGCGGGATGAGAACCCAAACCTCCCTTACCTAAAAGCGAGAATAACACAAGCGCATTAATTTTGTATTCTTACTATTGTTATAAATTTGAGGTCTGGGATCGCATCCCGCTTGGGTGAACTGATGGGATTTTTTTTTAAATGTTTCCTTATTTCTCTACATACATTATAGTGGGAAGGAAATGCAGCGTGAATGGGAGATTCTAGAATCTTGTTTAGGGTACTGACTGACAAACTCAATTGGAAGAGATCATTGAGAAGCCCTAGATGTAGACAAGAGAATAACATTAGTATTAACCTGAAATAGATAGGGTGTAATGAGTTTGAAGATAGGGATAGGTTGTAATGAGGTGGAATGGATATAACTTGCTTAATATATGGATAGGTGGTGTAATTTTGTAAGTGCGGCAACGAACTTTCACGTTTTTGATGCTATTGAGTAAGTAAGTAATGGGAGAACATCCTTGCTTAAAACCTTTCATGTTTTAAAATAATGAAATAGTTGTCAAAAGAACAAAAATTAACTTTATATTAAGACGTGATGCTAAAATATATATATATATATTTATAAGTATTTTTAACATTTATTCAATCTTTAAGCTAGTGGCTAGTAATTCCTCTACTGGTTTTAGTACGATATGCTTGTATCAATAATATATTTTAAATCATTTTCAACTCGTTGTTTGTATTGAAAGTGTTACACACTTTTGGTGAAATATTTAATTGAAAACAAAGACATTTCGTGTAGTTTCGCTTACTTAAGAGAAATAGTAATATATATTCTGAATATACCACGCTTGGAAACCAATATACATGGAGTGTCAATTCCCTATTAAGATAATTTATGGCACCTGTTATTAGACATGTGAAATGAATGATAGGCAATATTGGCACATGATCGAAACACTAAAATTTAATTGAATTGTTTATGCAATGTGTTGCAATATTTGTTTTAGGTACCATAAGGCTGATTTGCCGACATCAAATAAGAATTCTTATCAACAAGTTGAAGTGTGCTTTATTTATGTTGTTTTATCTTTCACCTTTTTATCGCTTATTACATATTGTATGCAAAGCGATAAAAAAAGTATTTTGCAACGACAGCTTGCACTTTTTAATATTGGCTTAGGTTTATCTATGATAAGGATGATATATGGATCATTAATACTATAAGCGTTTCGACGTAACAAGTGATTTATGTACTAGGAAATAAAGTGGAATTTGTAGCGATTTTCGAGAAAGCCATATTTCTTTTAACAAAGAAATAAATGAATGTTATTATATAATTTTGGAATGAATATCACACAACACATATAATACCATTTTGTGTATAAGCCATTTCCAAAAATTTAATAAAATTATTATTCAAGTATGGCAACGATATTTTCATAGCACCGCGTCTTACTTTCCGTTCAGGTTATACGCTTATTTAATAATTACGTTAATGGTTCTAGGTAATAGAAGGGTTATATTTATATGAAGTGTATCGGCGTTTGCGTGGAGGAATAATGGGAAACGATTTTGGAAAAACTACCCTCAGTACATCCGATTAAAATTCGAACCTCAATCTCCCGTTATCGGCAGTCAGGTCCATTGCGAGAGTATTGCTTCAGTCATGCAGCTACCAAAGTGGATGGCCACGAGATTATATTGATATAAAATAGATTGTCTCATTTAATATATTATAAATTTATATTACTGTTTCATTCTCATATATATTAGTGAATTTATCGATGTATTTTATAATTCGGAATGCGCTTCAAGATTTGTGAATAAAATTAATTAGAGGATTTTCACCTATTTTTACTAACTTAGTCAATATTTTCCTACCCCCGCTTTCTTGGCCGCTTGCTATAAAGTGCAGGTGACCTGGTGGCCTAGGGGTAAGGTGTCGGACTTCAGTGATGGGGGTCCGGGGCTCAATCCTCGGTCCTGGCACAGATTGATCTGATTGCCAAACCCTTCCTTCACCTCTGACAAGACGTGTAATAATCACAACTTGTGAATGTGTGGAATTTCAGGCCTCCACCGTGGTTCGGATCCAACGCTAGAATTTAGGTCTTCCAATTAATCTCACGATTATCCTACAATGACACATTAGCGTAAGTGCATACAACCTGAAAGGGTAGTAAGACTGGGTGATAATAATAATAATTTCAATTCAATTTCAATTTTCTTTATTATAGTGTTGGCCAACAGTCGTCAGACCTATAACAGGCCAGCACTGAAAGTACACAAGTACCATACAAATAAATATATTTAAACGAGAAAATAAGATAAACAAAAATGGCTAAATAATGTTATATAATGATTAATAGTTAAAAAAAAGTAATTAATAATTATACTAAAAAATGAATAGCAATAATAACAAAATCTAAAGAGTGGTTAAAAGCAGTAACAATATGCAAAAATCAAAGATTCGTTGTAATACCTTAATCAGTTTTCATAATATTTCACACAATAGTCGTTTTTAGCTAAATGTTTAGGGGTGTATACCACCCTTAATATTCAAGATGCACCCTAGGTTGCTGATGTGAATTATTCTATTTTCACCCAAGGAATAGCCTGCCAAAGTTTGATGCAATGTTTTAGATACACGTTGTATATATATATATATATATATATATATATTTTTTCCCTACTTTTATTAAACTTTCCTGCTATTCTTAGACAATAAATGAAACGCCAAAAAGTAGGAAGGTCTTATTAAAAAAGAGTAAGTATACAATGCTTATATATTCTTCCTATTAACTATTTTTGCTTTGCTATATTTTCAAAAGTATGCAAAATACCGAAGTTATAGTTTGCCCAGACTAAAACAATAAATTATAGGCTATCCAAAACAATCTATATAATGAAATTATTTGATCGATGTATCTTAACTTTCGATGTTTACCTAACGATTTATTGAATGATAAAAAATTTGATATTTTAGTATATTTTACAGGTAGGTTGCTATAGGGTCTAATATCGTTTACCCATGTGTAAATAGCTAAGTAAGCTACCATTATAATTATTATATGGACCTTTTTTAAATGGTATAACCAACGCATAAATGTGTAATAGACTTAAGGATCTAACCACAATGCATTCTGTTAAATTATGCGTCTTTTGCAATAGATGTATTATCATAGGTGGAATTAGTTTGTAGGATGTGTACTTATATTATTTGTGTTTAGAAAGATAGCGTTAATTATTAGTCCAATGTGCATAGATAAAATTAAGTTTTTCTAGTGATTGATGTGATAATATTGTGTGTAAATACATGCACACACTGAACAGCACACTCATCTTTTGGACTAAAACCTGTTTGTTAGGAACATGACAACAATCTCTCATTATAATGGATTACTGGTTATATAGGGGTTGAATTTCGAATAACATCAGGATGATTTTTTTTTTCTAAATTGATGCGTATTTATACAAATAATGTTAAAACTGGTAATGCCTATTTAAAATCCACTAATAATCTAAAATCTACCTTTAAATAGCTTTATATTTAATGTAGTTAAGAAAACATTTCGTTAATTACGTAGGCCATATAAATATATATATGACCTCCATAGCGTAAGCCCAAAATTGAACCATAACGACTGAACGGCCACTTTATGTTGGCTAAAATAGTTCCAAATTCTTGTGATACAAAGTGTCATGCAGTAATTACAATGAACCCTCAAGGAATTATTCTCAGTTTCCTAAACCTGACCCACTACTTTTTCTTTCCAGTAGCTTCTCATTTTAATATACATATATACATTTTTATTTTATTTAAAATAATGGATCTATGTATATATGTATAGACAGAGTTTATAGGGTTAAATAATTTAGAGAAGTTGTAGTTGACCCGAAAGGGAACACCTTTATAAAGAAAAGTCATGTCCGGAAATACCACCTTTTGTCAATAAACGGCGACAGTAGCAAGCAGGGGAGGTTGGAGACTGTTCAGTATTAAAACGTGTGCCTACGTATCATCTATTCACGAAGGTCATTAATAAAGAGTAGTTTTTATAAATTAGAATTAAAACGTACTAATATAAACTTATTTAGAATTTATTAATCAATGTAAAAAGAGACGTGGGCTATAAAATTACTCTTACCTAGTATAGTTTCGAAATATATATCGTTTATATATTATTTATACCTCTTATATATTTGTGTTCCATTAGTTCTGGATATTTGATGGTATTCTAGAATTGCTAAAGAGGTTAAATTTTTCCGCAAATTTACTAATAGAAAAATGATAGAATATTTGCTTTATAACTTTTTTCGAGGTATTTGACGTGCACTTTCTGAACTGACTGAATGTATCAGAACACGACTTATAAACTAAATTATATATTAAACTGACACAATATCATGTCCCAAGACCTTAATTTATCATTTTGAAAGTGGAAACCCGAATCTCGTCAGTGATTAAATGTTTGGTTTTGTCAGAAATTGAACCCGGAACCCTTAGCTCAGTAGACAAACAAGCTTCTGACTGAACTAAGATATCGGAGTTGCTTTAGAAAAATATTGGATCTAACTCAGCTGAATCTAAGGGTTGCTACTGAGTTATTTCTGAAAGTTTTTTAAACCACTAGTAGCTTAATGTAGAGGCAGTTGTATCTTAATTGTACCTTTTTATACTCCTTTGAGTAAGACGTCAACCCATCATGAGTGTCTTGCACTTTCTAAGACCATCATTAATTTTGAAACCACTGCGAGTAGTTTTAATTATTGTGCTTAACCTGAATGTTACAAATTACAAAGACCGTCTCATTACAACATGCCCATTGTTAACAGATCATTAGGCCTAGGAATTATTTGTGAAAGGGGTTAATGTAGTCAAACAAGAGTGTAAAGGAGATGGTTTGAAGCAGTTAGTGCTGACAAGCGTTCTTATAATAATGATTTCAATTTTTTTAAATATAATATTCTAGAGCTTAGTGTATAATACCAGGAATACAGTCCTAGTTAGCTTGTGAGCCAAATATTTATTTTTATTTGTAAGTTTCTTATGTAGTGTAGGTAATATAGAAGAAACCTTCTCATCACATTGAATCAAACTAATCAAGTATTTAAAAAATAATTGGGCAATACGTTTGACAAATAATGTCTTGGTCCTCGTTCTTAAATCCCAAATTGTTCTTGATTGGTTGATGATAGTTTACCAGTCTCAATACAAGAAGGAAGGAAGAAAGCCAATACCTGTGCTATACAACAGAACCTGGTTAATCTATAATCCGTATTTTCATATGTTTATTAAGTTAAATACTCGGAAATTCCAAATGTTCAATCTCATTTTGTCTCTTTTTAATTTCTCGCTATCTTACTAGTATAGAAAGTATTGTGATAGTTAAAAAAATCGAAACCGAAATTTTGATGAATGTCGACGTTTCATGATACCCCGAATCCAAAAAAGTGGTTTTTTACTTTCTGTCTGTCTGTCCGTCTGTCTGCTCGTCTGTCTGTCTGTACCTCGGACTAGAGTCTAAACTATTTTACCAATCTGGCTAAAACTTGATATCTAGAGTTTCTTAAAATGGTGCTCCAAAGGGATTTTTGGAGTTGGATATCTAACCCAAAAATTAAGGGTAATTTACTGGAAAGTAAAAAGAGAAGAAATCAATTTTCTCAAAATCGGCTGTAGCGATTTTGATTTAGTTCCATTTTTAAGCCTTTATAAATATCCCAAAAAAAAGACCATTCTCAATATTTCAGCAAAATGACTTAAAGGGTTCCATTCTGATGCGTAAATTCTCTTTATTTTTTTTATTATATCTCCGAAACTATTTGAAATGTGAAATTAAATATCATTTCAAATATGTAGGCCTATTTATAATACAAATCTTTTATTTGAAACATATTTTTATAAACAAATAACTTTCAAGCTATACGCAAATATATATATATATATATATTTGCGTATAGCTTGAAAGTTATTTGTTTATATATATATATATATATATATATATAAACATTTCGAACACTATAGGTAAAGTATTGAGACCGTAAAAAAAAATCTAACTCGAAATGTTGATGGGTGTCGACGTCTCACGAACCTTCCGAACCGTAACAAGTGGTTTTGTGATGGTGTGTGTCGGTTTAACCATAAAATTAAAAATGGATTAATAGAAAATGAAAAGAGAAAAAAATTGATTTTCTCAAAATTGGCACTAAAGATTTTTATCAAAATTCGTACTTAGGCGTTGATTAAGATTATAAATAAAATGGCTATTTTCATTTTACTGAGAATATGACTTTTAGATTACCTTACAGAAGTGGTAAGTTCCGTATCTCCGCAACTATTTGAGATACTAAATAACTTATCGAAGCAAAATTGTAGTACTATTAAAAATAAAAAAACTTTTATCCAAAAATATTTTTATAAAACCAACAGTTTCTGAGATATTGGTAAATTTATTAATACAATTTTGTGCGCTTTAGTCGTAAAGAGACTCCACTTAATCCTTAACGCAATAATTCTAAAATTCCATAGAGTAATAAAATACAAGCAAGTCTCTCATAAAGTTTATGTTATTTTTCCTTAAGCCTCCTAGGAGAAATGTTTGTACAACAATGAATGATCTATCTCCTTCATTTTAGACTAAATAGTCAATATTAACCTTTTTTATTCATCGAAATTTATAAATTAGCAATTTAATAGAAATACGATGACCAAAGATGTGCAACACCTAATAAAATGTTAATAATTTAACCAGAAGTCAAAATTTTAATACGAAGTGTTGACCCTTGTGGACCCAATATCGATCCTTTTTATTGATTTAAACCTACAAATGAAGACATTAATTATTTAAAAATAAAATCTAAAATTGGTATTAAAAAAATGTTTTACGTAAGTAAAGTGGAATTTATGCTTAGGTTTCTAGAGTATGTCATTTCGTTTCACATATATTACGAGCACTTAGTAAATATCTCAATTTTTAAACAATAGAACGAGAAGGTCCGTGTGGAGTCCCGTACCATTTATTTTAGGTCTAAATTCTAGAAAGGTATATTTGATGAAAATTCAGACTTTGGGCTACTCAACTGAGATGAATTTCAATATAAATTGTATGACAATAGACAAAGTAGATGAAAGTTATTGGACATATTTATTTCAATTTTCGAACTGTAGAGTTTTTTCAATCTCTATAAAACTAACATAAAATTGCACAGGGAAAACATTTTTTGACTCCAAGATGAAATTCAACCAATTTCAATTTTTTTAAACGGGTATAATACTTCTCATTCATAGAATATAAAATTTTACAAAGGTTAAAACAGATATTTAAGAGGTATAACTCGTTTATTAACCCACATAGGTTCAAGTGAATTTGGAGAATAGATCAGAAACTAATTGAATTACTTTTAATCTTAGGGTTAATAATTAGAAAAATTAAAATTTAATCCACAAAATTAGCAAAACAAATACTATAACTGAACTTTAAAAAAAGATTCAGGAATGGAAAATATTTAAAAAATATATACTTTTGTCTAACCAGTACTGACAAAATTCAATAAACACATAGCATCAGGTACATATATCAAATTTAGTCAGGCAACGAATTATTTAGTGTCCAATAGAATGTAGGGCACACAGATTATAGGCGACCCCTAAGGGAAAGCTTTGAAATCCAGAGGGGTTGGGGAATGATCATCACCCCATAAATATTAAAGGGATTTCCATGTTAAATGTTATTAAACCTCTGTTATGTTTATATCCCTTTACTTGCAAGAAAATAAGATTGAAACGTTATAAAAATGACGTGTATGTAATAAAGTTTTCACAGTAAAGTCCCAAATACCATCCATTGATTTGTTAAGTGAAAGTTTACCAAGCTATATTTAATGACAATATAGTTGAATTATAGTAAGCTATATATAAGGAGGTTTTGCTTTATCCAAAGGTGATTAAAGCAGAACAGTATACTAAGGAAAGAGTAAAACATGTTTAAAGTAAATATAAGCGTGGATGTAACCCTTGTCTAAATTGTAAGGTATCAAGCTAACCTTGCATTATTCCACTGTGGTATAGCTTATAAGATAGGGTTTTAGTGTAAGCTATTAAAGTTAGAATCCATCAAGGGGAGACTGCTACATTTTATAGTAAATTAAGCTTACGTAAAATTTAAATTTATTTAATTAAATATAGTCATAGCTATAAGTTATGGTAATAGAAAGAAATGACTAATACTTAGTTTTTAAGTGACTTGTTGAATTATAATTTTTATAAATAAGAGTACTAAGCATATTAATACGCCATAAATAAACTCATATATTAAACTTAAGTGAGCATAAAGTTAAGGTGGCAGTTTTTTCTGCTTGAATAAATGATATTCTAATAGTGAAATTCCTAATATACATTTTGAATTTAATAGAAAGCACATTAATTCAAAGCTAGAAAATTATGTTGCTGTATTGATGGAGAAAAATATTAAAATTGTATATACATTCTTAGGTCGTTTAATTAATCACGTAAAGAAAAATTATACAGAAATCAATAAGAAAGGTTTACTTTTGATAACTCTTACAAGAAGTTAATATAATTAATAGGTCAAATCATACATAGGTATAGAAAGCCGAATTTTAGTGATATCCAATAAATTTTGGTGTTCATAATTGGGCTTCCTATTAAAAATCATGTTTTAGTTCACCAACTTGGGCTACGTACTGTTTTATTTTAAATTTTTAATAGTTCATGGATTCGCTGTGAGTTGATATGTTCTTATCCTATTCGAAAACATTATAATATTCTATATCGTGTAAATTGCGAGTGCTCACAGGGTCCAGGGGTATAAGGTTTACAAGATACTGGATTGCAGGTGAGATCAAAATTAGTATCTTAGCATTAGGCTTGGCTCTCCACATGTGATTTTTCAGAGTGAATTTTACGTTCATCTCCACGCTAGTGATAGTGAAATTCTTCCGTGAAACTGTCCTAATCCATCTCTCTTATATTAAACTATTTGTCCCTAACGTATTAATAACAAACTATTAAAATTAAATATAAATAAAAAGGTATGGTAGAGTACTAACCGTTATATTTCTTTAATATTTAATTCAAATCCTTTTAATAAATATTCATACTTGTGTTGAAATGTTGTTACCATTTTATCAATCAGGAACCCAATAAACTAATTAATGGACTTCCATACTTTGACAACAAGTATCCAATACACCGAACAAATTTAATAAAGAGAATTTCGTTCCCTAATTTTGGCTTTCAGTTAAATTTTCTTGTATAATACCTTAATTCTATTATGAATATGTTGTATGTTACTCCAAATATTGGCTAGATTATATCAAATATTTAAGTGATGACATTATTACATACTTACAAAAATATCTGAAGCCCCTTTTTATAAGAATTTAAAATGTACCAGAAAAGGACAGGGCTTGAGAGATATTTAAAGCATAACCACTGATCACGTAGTTGAAGGCATCCAGCTGAGAATATTATTCTTGAGGGTTCATACGTAACATGTTAAAATTTCGTTCGAAATGCATCTATGTGTTAAAAATTAATGTTTCACACACACACAAACACTCAAACACATGGTTGTCTTTTTGTACATATGAATCCGTGGGAATACCTTAATATACAAATATATAATATCAATTGGTCATATTAAGACATTAAATGGATTTTTAAAAACAAAATGTTTTATAATTGGATTAAAGTCAACTCTAACACTTATGATTGTTTTACACATTGGTCTCTTTGAACTGATAAAAGCACAATTTATTGTTAGTCTCTCTAATAATTTTTAATAACTTTAAAATTTGTGTCCTATAAACATTAATGAGATTAATAAAAATAAATATAAGGAAACTACCATGCAATCTTCTGGATAAAGAAGGAGCACAATTGGAGATTTAAAATAAATGGTAAGTAACTTCACATGGAATTTCTCGCTTCATAGTCTAAAAATGGAAATATTTACTCAAAACCCGTAGAATATGTGAAAATAAATAATATACACTAGCAAATTCAAGAACAAAATTCACTCATATAGTTGCGGAGATATAGAAATTTCTGCTTCTGAAAAATACCCTAAAAGTCATTTTCATAGGAAAATGAAAATAGCCATTGGAGTTATTATTTTAATCAACGCATGGATCTAAATTTAAAAAAAAATCGTTAGAGCCGATTTTGAGAAAAGCGTTATTTTCTCTTTTAGCCCTTTAGTAAACTACTCTTAATTTTAGGGTTAGACAGACACAAAGTCAGACGAAATTGTAAAAACCACTTTTTAGGGTTTGGGGGTTCTTGAAAAGTCGAAATCCATCAACATCTCTGTTTAGATATTTTGACGGATGAACTTTAGTGTTCGAAAAGTTAAAAATTATATATATTTGCATATAACTTTAAATTTATTGGTTTTATAATAATATGTTTCAACTAAAAGATTTTATTATAAATAGACCTACATATTCGCGATGACAAGTAATTTCATATTTCAAAGAGTTACGGATATATATATATATATATATATAATAGAAATTGCACTACAGACCGGAACCGTTAAAGTCATGTTGACGGAAAGTTTAGAGTAGCCATTTTGTTTGTAATATAGATGAATGTTAAGAAATTAAATTTAACCAAAATTTTGAGAGCTGATTTTTATAAAATCGATTTTTCTCTTTTCGCCCTTCAGTAAACTACCCATAATTTTAGGGTTAGATATCCAATTCCAAATAAACCCTTAGGGTAACCTTATTAGAACCCAAGATATCAAGTTTTATCCCACTCAGTAGATTAGTTTAGGCTCTACTCCGGGGTACAGACAGACATACGTACAGACGGACAGACAGACCAACGGAAATTCAAAAACAACTTTTTCGGATTCGAGAGATCATGAAACGTCAAAATTAATCAAAAACTCGAGTTTGATTTATTTGACGATCACAATACTTTCTCTACCTGTAAGATAACTAGAAAGTAAAATGATCCCTTGTACCTGATTGAGTGTCACTTTAAAGGCCAATGGAATAATAGAGTCAGGCACAGTATCTGTTATTCCAACTCAGCTAAAAAATTTTATACTTTTCCAAAACACATTAATAGTTTTACAATTTATTGTATCTTTAAATTTATAGATCACACACACTCATGTTTGATGGTAACATTACGTTTAGTTTCATGCGTATTCGATAAAAATATTAATGTAAGGCTTACTAAAATTTTAAAATTATAGCATAAAACTAAATTCTTTAAAATTCATTCATATACTAATACATCAACAATAAATATAGTCTCATAATTCTTGATTTGTATCTACTAATGGATACATTAAAAACCAAAACCAACTAGAATTATTATTTATTTTATGATAATATAAATACATAAAGTTCTCACTGTAGCAAAATGATGGTGATAAGGTTATTGTTTATACATGAGATATACTATTTCTTAATATTGCTCTTAAGTACCATTAGTTCTAAAACAATAACGTGTGTATATTGGTATTTAGATGAATTAATCTTCTAGTAGGCCTAAAGACTATTAACTTACTTAAATATAGGACTTTAAATTAAAAAATTTGCTTCGTGATTATGATTTGCAATTTTCGATCTTATAATAGTTTGGTATTGTGCACAAATATACACTTATTTGTAAATATACCTATATGGATAAAGGTTCTATCAATTTTGTCTTGTTTATTTTTATAGAAACACAAATAAAAATAATTATAACATATAGTTCTATTTTAGTTAATGAACTATACACCATACATTTTAATTGCTTATATTTTTGCTATTTACACCAAATTAACATAATAACACAATAAATAATAACACAAGTATCACAGATGAAATTACAATTTATAAACTATACATATACGAATAAATAAATAATATTTGATAAGTGGTGCGGGTAAATGGAGATGCATATATACATTTTACTATTCACAATTTTGATTGCTAGGTGCATCTCATGTGACATTTATATTCAACCAAATGGACATGATAATATCGCTATATGCATTTTAAAGACGAATAGTATCACACCATTTAACCAGACACTGTATTTGACGCTGTGATGCATGTGTAATATGTTAGAAAATTTCCTAAATTAATGTGGCGGTAAAAATCTTATTAGTACTTCCTATACATACATTATGTTTGCTGAGAAATAAAAAAGATTAAATTCTAAAATGTTTAGTATTTATTATTAGTTAAGTATCTATGTTTTCTTGAGTATTTACAAGTTTAAGTGTAATATAATGATTTTAGTTCAAGTTTAGACGTGTGTAAATTTTATATGGAAGTGTATTCTGAATTGTACAAAAATTATTTCCTCTTATTAACGAGAAAAAGGCTTTACTCGTCATTACCTGTATTCCAAAATAACTTTTAGATGCACCCAATGCTCAAAAATTTATTATGATGTGTCTCCTGATCCTGTTTCTCACAAAGTTTCACCAAATACCCAAGATTTAACTTTCTTTTAATCACACTTGTATCCACCTCTCTTAAACAAACAACGTAGCAATTCCTTTGTATTTGATGTCATAAATCAGTAGTTTTAGTTTATTGTAAGAACTTCTAATGGTGTGTTAACCAGAATAAGTAGTTGTCACCATCGGAGACAATAGTATCATCCACACCTAAAAGAAAATAAATACAGATTTATATGGACACCATACCAAAGAACTTATTCTCTTAAAAATGTTACCTGAAATGCCCATTTCGTTTTAAATCAATTATTATTATTATATGACGGTAATACCTTCTTAAATTTAGGATACAATGGGGATGAATTGTACATGTAAATTCTGTATTTTCTTACAGTTATTTTATCAGATAAAATGAGAATAGTTTAAAATTTGAAGTAGATAAAGACTGAAGTTTTATGTTCTAATACCATTTATTTGTGAAATTTTAAGGATAACTTACATATTGAAAAGTAAATTAATACGTAAAGAAACACATTTCACTGTACAGCGCTTATAATGTTTTAAAAATATATCTAAGTTACATTTAAAAACCAAATCTAGCTGATGTATTAAAACTATTACCAACAATGAACATATTGATGGGCTACAAACTGATATCCATCTATGAGTAGTGTAAAGTACTAATTTTAATCCACCACTGTTTCCTGCCTGAAATCTAGACTAGTTTATTATTCAAGTTATATATCTTCCATTAAAGGCTTGCTAGGCCTATCGTAGCTTAATATTCCTTTTAATCTAACTTAAGACTATGACAGGCACAATACCCAGTCGCCAACAATTAATTATTCACTGTGAAAAAGACTAAACCCACTTTTCACCAATGATACATTTTTCGGCCATAAAGGGAATCTCACCGAAGACACTTAGCTAAGTATATAGACAAACTACGTACTGAGTTAAGGTGTCGGATCCATTTCATCTATTAAGATCAATTATAAAATATGACTATTGATTAGTTAATAAATTATGTACTTTATAAAAGAGCGTACCTGTTTCCAAGAGGTAGTTTACAGCGGGAGTATTGTCTAGGTCAGGATAAGTATCAAGTTTATACAGGAACCAGTAAACACGGTCTGGACCAATCACACTTTCCATACCATTAATAGATGTCACAGCATGGCGATTTAGCACGCTCTCTGTTGCATGGAATCTGAATCATGTAAAGAAATTAATTGACTAAGAAATTAATTTGGAAATCAACACTCACTTTAGATATAAGGGTTAATTTTCATCCGTCCGACCCCCTACTTTTCTATTCACTAAATGTGAAAATATAGCTCATTGCTAATTTTTTGAATAAGGACAACTTTGGGATCAATACAGTTAATAGCTTCAAACTTCAAACATATGTTATGATGGGAAGATCATAAAAATAATGTTTAGTTCTCAGCTGCTGATAAAAAATGTAATGCTCTATATAAAATATTGCTCTCTCCCGTCCTTCTTCAACTCATTCTTGTGAACCTGCACAAGACGCCAAAAATATTTTATACTTTACTTGTTTCATACAAAATGCGATATTAATTTATAGATAACTTCAAAATAAGTGTAGTGTTAGCATCTAAATGATAATACATACTAGTTCATGTCCCAAATATGTAAATAGAGTAGCATCTGGGTACCAAAAATTTGAAATTTTTCAATGAACATGAGTCTAATAATACCTGCTCATTTTGGCACAACCATCACAATGTTTACATATCTAATTTCATTGCTATAACACTTACCATATTATCAGCATGATTTTATAATTAAATTGGTATTGAATAAAACATCTTCCATTTACCCTCATTTGCATAATGGCATTACGTATTTAATAAAAAATTACGTTTCAAAACTTGGTAATTATTATAAAAAAAAGTTTTAAATGTGATTTAGGGGTAAACGAATGATTATTTAACCTTTTTTTTCCTCAGGGATCTCAAACTTTAAATAGTCTTGGATTGTTAAGAGTTTGTTACTTAAGACTTGGTCATTTAACTCTCTATAAATTATTAACTAAGTCTTCATCAACCTTTGTTACTCAATCCTTTTCAAATTTGTTTGGTTCCCAGAGTGGTCTTGATGAATATTATAACATTGTTTGAAATATTATAAATATATAATTATAAAGTGTGATTGTTGCACAAAATATGACAATCAAAGAAATTGATCATTCAATTACATGAGAATTCTAACAATTATCCACAAATATTAAAATAGTTTTTGTTTGCTCAAGATTAAGACTAGTTTAGTAGTTGCAGACAACAGTATGAAGATAATCTCTTCTAATCTAATAAGAGGGCTTTTCTTCTTATCGCTCATGGAGATAATATTTAAGCTTCCAAAATCTGTATCATTAAAGTTATTTCAAACTGCCAATTTTTTTGGATTAATAAAGTAATCTTAATGAAATATACAATGCATATTTTTTTAAATATTATCACCATCAACTAAAGTTTTTTCATAAAAATTGTCAATGGTTTTATTGAACATCATACACAAATTGACATTCATTTTTGGCAAAAGTATCAATAAACTTACGTGAAATTATCATTTTGTTTAGCTGCTTTGATGACAACTTCATAGAATGAGGAGTTTTCCTGTAACGTAACCAGTGTATTGATTCCTGAAATGGTCACGTTATCTACGTTAGGGAACCATACGGTGTAGTTCACAGTGATGTGTTCTAGACACAAAAAATACAAAGTATTATGATGAGAACACCTAATGTCGTATTCATATATAAGTTGAGTAATTTTAGAAAGTTAATCAATAATCCATTAAATAATCTTGAATTTTTAACATGTATGATGTTCGTCTATAAATTATCTATAAATATATTCGATATTTATGTATTAGCAATATAGTTTAATCTCTTACAAACTATACATAGTTGCAAGAATTTTTTTAACGATATTATCAATTGTAAATAAACAAGAATATGAACTTGGCCTTAGTGCAATTTACCAATTATATGTTTAGTACATATATTTTCAGACTTGTATTCCAACTTAAAATAAATTGCAAGACAAACGCTACAACAATACAAGAGCTAATCTACCCCTAAGCATAAAGCTATCAATCTATTTATTTTGGACCTATATAGAAATTTAATTTTAGATCTCTAGCCCATCAATAATAATTAGTATTAATTGAGCTGATGGCAAGAAAAGGTTAACATTTATATATAAAATTTTAGAACTGCACGTGATAAAGATAAGCATACCAAAAAATACCCAAGGAAGTAATAGTGTTGATGTTTGTATTAAACTGTTGACACTTCCTCGCCCAAAATGTCAGTCTTTAATTCTAACTTGTTGCAATGAAAACTTTAGTCGTAGTTAGAGTTTTGATCTATTCCTCCATACCAATGCCAATCATGAATCGATTACTTACATATTGAGTTATCCTTTATAATTAAGGGCGTTAATAGTTCTTTCAGCAATTTAAAAAAATTGTTTTTAGCAAATTAATTAGAGAGGGGTCGAATCCACTTTTTCTCGAATCCGAATCCTAGCAAATTGTTTGAAATTTTAATGATTTACAAATAGACATACAATACGCAATATAGGCCTAAACTGTAAATTAAGATTAATTTCAATCATGTTTTCAATTTTAATCAACCTCAACCACCCCTCGTAAAATACAGGTTAAAACCAGCCAAATTAAACAATATAGACTCATATTAATGTTTAAAAATCAAATCAATCAAAATTTGAGTTTCTTTTAGCTATTTTTAAAAGCGTTGTTAAAATGAGTTGAGCTTAAAAAAAACACGTGAAATAAACAGATTAGGCCTAGTTATCCTTTGATCAACTTTAATAATCATTTAAGGATTATAATTTATTTTATTAAGATAGCAAAAATAAAAATACAAACGTATATTTTTAATAAAGACTAAAACAACATGTTTAGCAATTAAAAATACATTGGAGATAGTGAGCTCAATAATGCCTAATTATTATTTCTTATATATCCATTATCTTCCTTCGCGTAGAAAACCAGAAATATATTCGATTAATGCAATATATCTATTTCTGAGAATACATTATATTTAAAACACGAACATATTTTCGACTACAATATGTTCATTCCCACTTTATAAGGCAGGACTACGTTTGAATATTTTTACAATTACTTCAATAACATATTTAAAAAAAATAATTAACTCTTAGTTAAAATCAATTTTAAAACAAATAATGAATTAACAAGTCATTATTTGATTCTTAACACTCGAGAGCGCTCACTAAGTGATCAAATTACATGAATCGATTTTAAACAAACAATCGATATACGATACGTAGGCAAGTAGGAATAAATGAACAGTTTTATTGGTGTCTGATGGTTGACAGTATTTATTTTACATGAAACCCAACCAAATTTCTAACTTAAGGGTCGTATACAATAAATTGGGGTTATTTGTATAGATGTAGATAATTAAAACCAGTTGGGTAGTAAGAATTAACAGTATCTTTATTTTAATCATCACTCGGGCGAGTAAACATAATATACATCATGGCGGTCAACTTTGTATCGTGTGTAATGGCCGCTGACTTTATATCATGTGTAATGTGTTCTTATTTCTGTTTAAAAATAAGCCGTAATTAGTTTTATTTATTTCGAGTTTATTTGTTATTCTAGTTTTGATTTTAAGTTTTTGAAGAGTTTTAATGTGTTCATTAAAATATTTACAATATTGTTCATGAGGTGAAAGTTTAGAAGTGAGCATGTGCCAAAACGGTAGATTCCAAGTTTTCCATAGAGGTGGGAGGGTAGGGTACTAGGCACGTAAGATTTTCCACACCTAATATTTTTTATTTTATAATTATTTTATTCGTGCTAATCTCTTTGGTCCGACAGAATAAATATTACGGATTAAGTTGTGCTTTTTAAGTAGGCATAACTAAGTAATTTTTGAATTCAAAATATTATGCTTTGTCTATGAGGTGAAAGATTCAACCATTGAATCCAGTAAAACACTGAATCCTCGAATCTCGAATACTTGTCATGATTCGGTGTATTCGAGGATTTGTAGATTCAAGTAGCCCATCTCTAAAATTAATATATTTTATTACAGATTCATGGATCAACCATGATTCTATCTCGAATTTATTTTGAAACCCAATCAACGATATTCATCAGGGCTGTCCAATATGTGTCCCGCGGGCCACAGACAACTCAAGTAATGATTTTGTGTTGGACTCCTGTGGGTTACGGCTTTTGATATTCACCCACGAAAAAACGAAACTCTCGTCACAAAACTCGAGCGCAAACTTGGCTTTACCAGGCACGACTTCAAGTGCATTTCATTATGTCAACGATAAATGTCTCGTTTAAATGCACATGCTCAGCATTGAAAACGTAAGATTTGACCTTAAACTGGAATTGTGAGATTTGTAATAAGACCATTTCTATACTAGCAGGATCAAAAGAGGAGAAGAATATTTTAAATTACTATCAAGAAAGTGTTATCTGAAGTTGAGGGTCTTTGGAAATAACATATGATAAATAATTGAGAGCACATATCTTTTTAATCGATGAAATTAATCTAATAAAAATACAGATAATCATTGACTGATAAATCACTTTCACGTTTACCGCGATTGGCAACTACAAATATAGGTATTGTTATAGTTACTTTAAATGAAAGCGAACAACTCCAGAGTCCACATTAGGATGAAATAATAAGTATAAATTTACAATCCAATAGACCGTGCTTCGTGCGTGTTTCGTATCTTTTGTTTATTTTATAGTAGTGAGGTTATCCTATTGTTTGTAATATTGGCATACTGGTTGAGACAATGTGATTGTTATGGAATTTTACTTAGCATTATCCGATAAACAACACATGGAGGTGACCATACATAGTATTTCTGTCATGTCAGGGTCGTAGCATTTGTGTTGACAGACCCCCGTTTTTACTGCATCTGTTTAGGAACTTTTTATTATCAGGCCATCTTTCTTACTACTATATCATAATATGGTCAGATAATTTTGTTTAACAGACCTCCTTGCTTACTGCCTTTTCATATTCCTTATGTGGCTACCTATTTTGAAAGTACTTCCTTGTATACAATATTAATCGTCTTTTCTTAGGTGCCGGAACCATCAGGCTGCTCGGTGTGCTCCCCCGTGAATATTATACTTAGAGCTGGTCATTGGAGAAGCAGTCTTCTCTTAAATCACTCTCCTCTCCTTCCTTCAAGGACTGAACCTGAGTCTTGTTGATTTTAATCTCAAAACAGACTTTCAGGGGGAAGTGGATTCTTATGGACTCGAAGGGTAGTCCGAAGGAATGAGGGTAGTGTGAAGTATGAATACTGTTTCCCCATAACAACATTCTGTGACGATGGTAGCTTCTATTACGTTGCGATAGTGGACCTTGACTTGCGGCCTGGTCCCATTGCACAGCTTTGGAGGCTTCAAATTGTGCAACAGTAAGGTAGGCACTCCGACCTTCAAGAGGATTTAATGGGGCTTAGGATGTGTAAAATCTCTACCGGATATTAAACTAAGTCCCCTGAATACTAGGTCATCTTCTCCGAGAAAAACTGGCTGAGGATGAGGCTGTTAATCTTCTGAACCTTGTCTTTTCTAGGAATTTTAAAATACCCTTTCTTAGCAATGCCATATGGATCCCTATCAGGTTCCTTAGGTCAGAATAAATGATTGAATTCAAACTGTTTACATCTTTCACTAATTGATACATGTTAGAGGGAAGGTCTATCTTTCAATCTACCTCTTTCACCTTGCAATCTTCTAATTCTATCAGACTTTCTGCAAACTTCCCAGCAGTGATATCTCCCCTCTGGTGAATTCTCATATTTTTATTTCATGACAGCCATAGGTATGAGGATTTTTAGGTAGGTCGTGACTTCACCAACTTGGGTCTCCTGGGGTACTTCTGGCAGGGTTAGCCTCAAGTTTCCCACCAGCAACATAGTTACTCCACCAATTAATTTGTATTTACTGCGATTGCCCTGCTCATAATTTTTAAAGCCTATATCCCTCCCTCATGTGACATACTAAACTTGTCCAATAGGATGAGTTTGCAATCTTGAAACACCAAGGATGTAATGCTGTTCTTTGAAATGTTGCATAGGTGTGTTTCTGTATTATTTAGATTGAAGGGGAGTTTGAAGGCAGAGTGTGCGGTTTACCCACATCCAAAACTTTTGTAGTGATGACTGACGAAGCAACAGCTATAGCTATTCAGCCGTAGTGCTTGAAGGGCGTTCCTACTATCGGTACCACCCAATCTTCCACAAACAACAGACACGTGTTTTATATCATGTCCAGACACAGCTGGACATTAACACTTAGACAATACTTCTCCAATTCTCTTTTCACGTCCTCAAAGAAACTTTCCTTTTGCTTTCCCCACAGCAGAAGTGGGTCTAATATCTGTCAAAAATACCAACATGGTGGCAAACAGTTCTCTTAGTTTGAAGGAAGAGATAGATAAGGTCGTTTTTTCCAAGGTTCTGTCTCAGTGACCAACGTATTCCAACACACCCAACATTCCGAAAGCCACCTTGAATGTGGGGTGGAGTTGACCATTTACTGTTTTTAGGACTGAGAACGATGTTGGTCCTCGTAAAACGTGGGGCAGGAGGCACAGATGGTAGATTTCTGAGTTATAGTGTGAGCCGTGTACATTCTACCAAACCCGTGATCCTTCTTCAATCCAGGGTCGATTTACTGGTAGGCTAAATCACTTTCATATTTACTGATAGTGGTAACTACAAGCATCAATATAGCTACTTAAATAAGTGAAAACTAACAACTGCAGAAACTCTCTAAAATGAAAAAATATTTATTAATGTTTAAACATTTGTATCTTGACTCATTTTTCAATAAGAACATTTGTAAGCAACGTGACTTTTATTTACTACGAAATTTTAGAAGTGCTTGCTAAAATTAACGTTAGGATTCTCCATATAATTTAATATTTGCACTGTATTTATAACTCTTGATGTTACCCTTGGATTGATAATTTTTTTAATGTGGTCCTCGGATTAGTTAAAGCTGGATAGCCCTGACATATATTACAATATATCGTATAAATCATATTCATAACATCAATTTATCGGTAAATATAGTGAGGTGGTTTATACACCATGTTGACTCAGAGTGGTGAGATACTAGTTCAATTTTGAGTGGCTACATTGAGTTTGATATTTCCGTTAGTTTATTTCCCCATTCTTTCCACGGGTATTTTGGAGAATATGATTAAAAAACACATAACCCACATTTTTTATTCGTATGCAAGCTAGCTACACGCATATGTCCTTCATTTAACCCATAGTCCAAGATTCACAGTAAATTCTAAAACACTCGGATATCTGATATATTTATTAATTTAAATTGTATTTGCCATGCAAAGCAAACTTAAACAGTATACTTGAGAAGTTAATGAATCAGCTCGTGGAACCAGATAATGGATGAGGTGTTCAGCATTCAAGACAATATAATGTTAATTTATTGGTATTTTGTATATAGCATATAGTAATGTTAATTTATCGGTATTTTGGATATAGCATATAGTAATATTAATTTAGAAGTATTTCTGATATCGAATCTAGTAATTAAATAATATTCCTCAAGAGCTCAAGTAAATCGTACTTCTTTGAATGACAAACAAATTTCCCATTGTTTGCGATCAAAGAAGGACATTCTGGTTATTCAATAACAATAATTTCTTCAAACACACTTTCTCATGATTGATGAATAAATATATAAATCGGGACCAGCTCACTATATATTATTTCTAGAGTTCAAGAAATGAATTCCTGCTCTTCTATGGTCTTGGAGTCCAACATATATATTTTTTTTCTTTTCATTATTTCATAATTATTAAAAAAATTAGAATCATTACGTAAATATTCTTCTATACATCAAAAGGCATATTTAATATATTTGACTCATTTATGAATTTCATGGCCATTTCCTGAGAGAAATAAAATATTTAGTCAAGCTAGCAACTCCTACATCTAATTTTAGTTTATTGCTAAGCAGCTCGTGATCTTGCCCTATTGCGATGGAAGAGAAGCGCTTGTTTGATGTGTCCACAGTGAATATACTATCCCAGAACTCGTCAAGTATTGATTGGAGCAGTTGCTTTGTGTCATAAAACCGGAATTGCGAACAATCTTGTGTAGTGGTAGGGGTCGCAGTCAAACAAGAGCTATCCGAATGTATATAACCTATATTAATACAGATAATACCAGAATGGGCTGCAAAATCGTAAAAGGTGCTTCTCACGCAATTTACTAGACTGTAGATGACGGGGAGATCGGGAATCAAATCTGGATCGAGTCTAGTGAGAGTGTAATTTACTCTCCCTCCAAACTAATATGGTACACTTAATCTAATTTAATCTTCTTCGTGCCTAACACATTTACGTATCTAGTACATCTGCGTATAATCATACCGGGTAGTAGGACACAGTGCTAAGTAATCTAACATATAGATGGTATTATAACATCTCAAACACTAGTCAATCAATAAAAATTTTCTAAGTTATCATTGTTAATAATTAAAATTAAATAATACTATTTTTTTTTACTTGTGCATATTTCTTAAGAAAATAAAATTGTAAAAAAAAATTAAATAATTCACAGGAAAAAAAATCATGTCACCTTACTTCAGTGTGTAGGCAACGTATAGTATAGCTCTCAAGACAAAAGAGGATGAAAAATTGCAAACAAAATATAGTTATTCGTTGTTTCCTAGCTATTTTTGGATACCATTTGAATACAATTATATCTTGTGATACTTTACAAAGCTTTACTAAGTGTTCTGGGACAATACTTTCATAGTAACCTCATTTATTCCATAGATAGTGCCCTATAAAACTTATATATATTTGACCTAAGCCTCTTAAGGTTTAATCTACCATATATTAATATATATTTATATAAAAATCGATACGTGTCCTTCATCACGTACAAATTGTTATAACACTTATATAAGTCTTAGAAATCTTAATGTTGGCAAGCAGGGATCACCCGACACAACAATTAGACCCTTTTAAAGATAGGAAATTTCAAAATGTGACTTCATGAAATTGGTGGATTTATATAGAGACAAAAAATAATTAGGTAAAGTAAAAGATTGAAATATGGCAAAGGGAGTGGCATTACTCCAAATTTTCAAATATGTGTTAAATATAATTATTAAATTTCAAAGTGGGATTTGGTGTATAAAGGGAGTTTTGATATTTCTAAAAATAATATAAATAATTAGTACGGTGCACCGCAAATAATTTTTCCCGTTTTTAATTAAAACTATACTTTTACTAAAAACTTTTAAGATTTGTGAATGAAATCATATGTCTATACATAATACAGTGTCGTAGAAAAACAACACCAAAGGTAATAAATTAAATAACACACTAATACACTGTTACCTACTTGCTCGATGGCATTGAGAACTAGGAATACTGTTACAGAAAAATTGAGAAAAGAGAAACATCTTTGTCCACCAAACAGCATTGGAATAAAATTAATTTATAAACCTGAATTAAAAGTATATGTATTTTATTATAGCTCAGAAATGTTTAAATGTTTAAGATATATTTAAAATAAAAAATGTGTACACATCTTAAGCAGTAATACAACTTTACTATGAAAAGATATTTTGTATCTCATTTAGTTGCGAAGAAATTATGATTATTGGGAAATTTCCTCCATGTAAAGTACCCTCGAAGTCATTTTCATGAGAAAATGAGAAATTATATCTTGTTTCTAATGATAGACAGTTTCTAGATACAAACTTTAATCAAAATCGTTAGAGATAATTTCTAGAAAATAATATTTTTTCTCTCTTTGCTCTTCGGTAAACTAACCTTAAATTTTCGTTTGGATATCTAACTCAAAAAAATACCTTGGGGGGACCTTATAAAAACCTTATATACCATGTTTCAGCCCATTCGGTAAAGTATATTCGGCTTTTGCCTAAGGTACAGACAGACAGATGGAATTACAAAAACAACTTTCTTGTTTACAGGGGGTCACAAACCATTTAGATTTATAGAAATATCAAGTTCGACTTTTTTGACGATCAAAATACATTCCCTCCGAGGTGTTAAGAGAAAGTGAAAATGAATACTCACTGTGGTATTTGATTGAGATTTGTAGGGTAGTTATATAAGTGTCACAACATACAGTCTGAACTGGTATATTACCAGAATATATGAACATTTCAAATTTCTAAACTAGGGTCCGTTAATTGGGTCCCCTAAGAGATGGAAATTTCCAAATCTCATAGATTTTTTTTTTATGTAGCAGAAAATTGAAATGTATGAGAAAGGTAAAGGGATAAACAGCTAACCATAAAAACTTTGAAAATTTGAAATTTGAAAATTAATGTTTGGAAAATAAGTGAGTTAATTATTTCAAATCTAATATAAAATACATTTCTTGGTGGGATATAAAATTATATATTTTAAAGCAAGAAATTAGATGGTAGGAAATTAAAAATGAATGAACATTTGAAATTTTTAATTTGGTGCCAGTAAATCAAGTGCTCAAAACCTCACTATCTAATAGAAAAAATAACTTCTTGGTGTAATAACAATAACCTTTGGAAGGTAATTAGAGGTGCTAGAGATATCAAAAAAATGTTTGAAGATAATTATGGAATTTAAAAATGAATGCTTGGTAAATGCAATGGATCGGATTGTTGAAAACTGAAATTTTGCATACACAGTGTATACATTCTTAAAATTTCAAAATGGAAATGTGGAAAAAAAATGGGAAGGACTGCTTGACAGTTTGAACAATAATAGGCTACTTGTTTTTAAGCCAGGAAAATATTTTTTTTGTTTAATATACAGCTAAATGACCATTCAAAATAACCTTAGAAGTTAAAAAAATTAAATATCAAAATATTGGTAAAGGTAATGTTAGGACTCAAAATTTCCTAAACAAAAAATTATAAACTAGTTTCTCGGAATGTCGGAGAACTAAAATTGTTTAGGTAAGTGAAAAAATCTTAAAAATAAACGAGCATAAAGACTAAATATCATCTTAATATTGAGCTAAAATAGTTAAAGATTAAGTGGAAAACAAACGTTACCACGGATTGACAGAAGAATTGAAATCAACTAACCACATGTGCTCTCTGTGAAACTATTATGCTCATTTTTCAAAGTGTCTCTACAAAAGAGCTTATTAATCCATGTAAATGCTTACTGTTACAGTCTATATTATATGTTTTAATCCAAAGATTTAATATATTTTTTATAATTTATTTACTCTCGTAATTATTTTAGGATCGCCATATTTAGCTTGGTATTATACAAAGAGCAGTCATAAAAAATATTGTATCTAATCCTGATATTTAACGTCAAAATTTGTTATAGTTTCACTGAAAGTTATAGCTTAACCTTCAAAAGCTAAATCATCTTCTTAAAACATTTTAAGATTCTTTTCACGTTTTTCGACACAATTTAAACCAAAATGTTATTTTTCTTTTCCAAGAATTACAAAGTTATTTTAGAGATCCCCAGTTAGAAAAACTAGTACATCAGCTAGTAATATGATAAATGAAAGTTATTGAAAAAACTATCACCAACACATTAAGCATTTAATTTAATATAATATCTGCAATTGTGGCCACGTGGTATAACGTGTAATTCTCGGCTTATATTGAATTTACCGGTAATTGTGAAATCGGAAACAGAATCCTAGTCGTATGTACTGAAGATGGTTTTTCCTTAAGCTATACGTAGCTGTTTTGACCACTTTAACCACTCGACCATGTTCGTTCACCTCTAAATTGAAGTAGGATGACCTAAATTATGATTTTGGTTCACTTTCCACACTTTATCAAGAGCGCTGAGTCTCACATATTTGGAACACATACTCTCACGACCCCTACATGGTCAGCTTGAAGCTATTGATCTCCACTCATGTGCTCAGCTCACGTCTGAGAGTTCAGGATTTGATCCTAATCCAGGCCGAGTCAATTAGAGTGGATTTTCCACATTTTAGTTTTAAGTGTGTTTTTGTCATCCCCTTCGTGCTAATACTGTGTAATTCAATTATATATATATTTTTTTTCATTTTGTGTATATAAATCAAGGTCAACTTTGAACATTCCAAACTAATAGTGAAATAAAGAGGTATAAAACTTTATTTTGGCTCTATTTACGATTATTTATAAACTATGTTATACAATTTATCAGATTAGTAGATTTTTATAATAAGGTTTTATAATATAAGACAAATCAAGAATAAAACATATTGATGATCATATTTCTAAATATAAATTATTTGAAATGAATATTATAAATTTAACGCAATATAAAATAAAACATAAAATTGCACCTACATTTTTAAGCTAGTTTTTTAAATAATTTAAGAAATATATAAATCCATACTATTTTATCCATGATATAGCAAATATTTTCAAAATATATTTCAATCTTCCTATACATACTGTATATATAGATACAGTTTAATTAAAATACTGCTCCATACATTCAAATAAAGGGATTCTGACAAATAATGTTTAGGTATTTACTTGACGTCTACTATTTATCTTTTATTTAAACACCGTTCCCTTATTGTTGGCCCATTATATAGGTTTTGTGATATCTTACTTTATTATATATGAAAAGCATAAGGAAATCTTTACTGCTATATGTATATTAAAATTGAAGCAAATTTTTCAAAACATTCTATTTAATCCTGATTAACATAATCAGTTATTAACTGGTATGTAGATTCTACTCTCCCTTTATATTGCTTGATAACCATATTACGCATGTTATAATAGAGATTTATAGTGTAATCTATTTTGGTAAAGATGCTCTCTTTCAAAGTAAATTAAGTATCATTGAAGTATATTCACTTTTTTGGAGTCTAAACATTAGTTTGACACTCTTACAAATCGGTTATAGTAATATTTACATACAATTTTATACTAGCATTTGCCCAAGGCTTCGTTTGCATCAAACCATACATTAACATATTCAAAAACTTCTAATACAATAAAAAAATTAAATTTATTCAAGAGCAGTGTTTAATGTGCGTACGCAGATTCACGAATCCACTTCCCTTTTACACCCCTTATCATATCACTTGCCATCTTCTTTACCCGCAATACCAGCCCCGACGAATGATCACTGATTACACCTGGCTATTTATACATTACTTCTCTCATTGATGAGATATTGTGATTATATATAGCTTATCATGGTTCCTTAAAAAATAAGGAGTAGCCTACAGCAAAATCCCATCTCTATCATATGAGAGATATTTGAATTTACTGGCAACAAACATACATACAGAAAAACAAACTTTTAAAAATGGATTATTTTGTATTCTTATTGCTTATACTACCCAGAAAAAGGTAAGACTAAACAAATTCTAAAGTACATACAAACTTTATATATTTATATGTACCATATATATAAATATATATTTATATGTACCATATATGTTTTATATATATTTAGTAAAGAAGATAGAAAAATTAAGGAAATTGAATAACCTATTTTATATTAAGCGCCCTATCAGACAAACTAAAATGTGCTGTTGATTTAGTGCCAAGAAACCAAATTAAATAAACTTAATTTCCAGGCAACAGCATAAAATTACTGAAAACATACCTAAATTAAGACACAAGTACAAGCTAGCTAACAGTAGCTCTTTTTCATGGCGACATTGTTGCAATTAACCCAAAAATAAGTGGGTAAGGTATACTTAAAAAAAAAGATAGATTTAATTTAAACGCAAAACAATAAAATAACAGATTAAATCAACACAGTATTTAAGATACTAGTGTAATAACGCTAACAGCGGCTCTCCTACACGGGTGCATTACTGCAGTGAGAATCAACATAATTGTTTAAATTTACTATAAAATTAGAAACTATATAAATATAATTGTTTAAATTTGTTATAAAATAAGAAACTAAATCAACATAATAGACACGCAAAACCATAAATTAACAGAAAAACAAACAAAATGGACGGGTTGTAAGGCTTGGTGTAGAACCTAAAATAACAACAAAAGCCCCTATTTTCTGGATAAAAATTGGCCGAACTATACACAATGATGACTTTGTACCAACTTAATTTATTAAAATTAAATAAATTTCATATTATAATTTTTAAGCATTTTTTTTTATAATTTAGAAATTTCTATATGTGTATTTACAATAATATCGTTGCATTAAACTGAAATAGATAATATAATTGGGAATGGGTTTATTAAAATTCAAGGGAACCCAGAAAACTTAGAGATATTAAGGATATTTTTTTAATTGAATTTATCAAACATTTATGCTGTGTTTTATTAACAATAACTCGAATATGTTTAAGAATATTTTCCGTGCAATTAATATGTAGGCCTAATAACTTGGTCGTCATCAAAACTATCATTTAAATTCTTGGAGTCAATGTGAACCCAATTGTTTTAATAGTTCTTGTAATTAATCTAATAATTAATCTCGGCAAATTCATTATAAAACTATCACTAAAGCCGATTTTATATATATATATCATTATATCTGACGTCACTAAGCATTTTAAGCAATATACCCTAAAATTATTGTTATTTAAAGCTTACTAAGAATTAAATCATTAAATAAAATAATAATAAGGGGTTTTGGTATTTGTCCATTTAAGAATAGATTTTACTAAACCATTAATTAATGTTGGCAATAAAGGAATTAATCAAATGGAATAATAGTTTTTTAAAGGGACTTAAGTTTGAGTAAAAATTAATAATAATTCCAAAACTTAATTACTTAGCAACGATCTTTGTTTAATTACTTTTAATTTCAATTTTAAATTTACATATATTCTGGTACGTTCATTGTTAAAATGTTAGAAATGTTATAAAATCACAGGGTTAAATATATTATTTTTAATAAAAAACTAGTTTATAAAACATCACAATATTTTTGAATACAAGTTTTCAACTAAATATTATGTTAGAAGATTTATTTTTTATACAGTTTATCACTGTTTATTTTTACAATGAGTTTCTTAAATGTTTTGCATCGACCTTTACGCTAATTTATAGTTAGACTAAACTATTTTATGGCTACCCTCAAAACACATTCTCATAAATATTAATTTTCTGGAAATATTTTTGTCGAGTTTATCTTCATAAGGTTTGAAGGTAATAAAACACTCAAATAATATTTTAAATATAAAGGTTTTGGTCACTAAACATATCTCTTTCATAAAGAGGAGTCATACCAGATGAAATTTATTTCAGAAAACAAATTATGTTTGATTTATTTATATATGTAGCAGTTAGTGATACCTGCGTGAAATATTGACACATTTAGCAAGCTCAGGTTATATATTATGTTCCTCAATAAGTTCAAATAAATCTTATAGCTGTCAGATGAATGTTAAAAACTATAGGTAAAACGTTAATATTAATCATTTATTTGAGTAAAAATTTCCCAGAAAGTGGATAGTGTCTTTGAAAAAAATAAAGTCTCAAATTTATTATGGGATTCAAATTATTTACGTTAATTCCGAGTAAAAGAAGTAAATATTCACATTATTGGTCACTGTGACTAAATATCTGGCTCATAATATATAATCTGGTTAGCTGGTGATGAAGAGTTCGGGGCCTGTAAGTTGTATTGAGTATAGTTTTACAAATTTTATTTCCCACTCTATCAATGAAAATTCTAGAAAATTTCCGATTCATACTCTTTTAAAGAGGTTAAATGAGGATAGCCCAGACGTGTAGCATGAGGCAATTTTGAGAAAAATTAAAATCAAATTCTAAGATGTGCTTTGTTTAATATATATAAATAATTGTAAAGTAAAAAAGTTTCTAGAAAAAAATAAACATTTTCATACACATCAATAAATATATGAATTTTTCTGACATTAAATACCAATAATAATGCTAATTTTAAAAATTATTATTAAAAATGACTCGTTAATAAATGTGTAAATATGATGAACAAAATTAACCTATATGTTGTGGATTTGAAGCTAAAATAATCTTATTAAAAGCGAAACCATTTTAAGTACATTCTTATAATTTATTTCATGCATGAGTTCTTTGTAAATATGACTAGATGAAGATACAAGTTATTTTTATAAACTTGTTATATATTTTCAATGTACTATTGTTGCTTGATAGGGCCATGGATGTATTTATAAATTATTTTCTGGAGACTCTAGTTAAAAAAATTGGGAAGGGGAAACATTTATTGACAGCTGCAATCAAAATTTTAATTTCATATCAAGCTTATAAACATGTTATAGAAGCACTGTTGTAGTAAGATAATATAAGAATATGTTACAGAAGCATTGCTGTAGAAAGTTAAATATATGAATGAATTTAATATTTCACTTCACGTTCTTATAAGTAAAAATGTATATATTTTAAATTTTGTTTAATTTCCAATACTCTCATCAGAAAGAATTCTCTCACTAGCGGTGATCGCATAGGGAAATGTTTTTTTAAATTTAAAATATAGTTTTTAAATGTGGACACTAAAACGTATTATCCTTGACACAGGACGAACCAAAGTGGCTAAGTTGTAAGGCACAGTCAAATATATCATGTTCGATTTTTGTTCTATGTGTAATCTTTTAACCAATATTTAAATCCTTCTCAGGAGTTAATACAGTATGAGTATCTTGAAAGTATCCGAAAAAGCTTAAAGCTAAAATATCTATATAAAAAGTAATTCCAATAATCAGAAAAATAGTAAACACATTATTGGCCTAAAATCTCAAACAGATCTAATCAATTTAAAGCTCTGGTTTGCTTGTATACGGGGTGTTAGGAAACTCATAGCACAAACTGCAAATATAGCTTGTTTGAACCAAAAGTAATACAAAATTCCTATACACTTACATCCGGAAATCTATTCTAAAACCATTAAATTGTTTTCAAGGTTTTAGTGTACAGCACCGGAAGAGCAAAGCTGTGCAAGCATGCGTGTACAACAGATTTCATAGGAGCTAGGCGCGCAGCACTGCACATATTATAATGGCAAGCAGTGTAGTGATACGCACCTAGCTCTCATACAACCAGTTGCACAAGCATGCTTGAATAGCTATACTTTCCCGGTGCTGTAAACCAAAACTGTGTAAACAATTTAATGGTTTTAGAATATATTTCCGGATGTAAGTATATAGAGATTTTGTATTACTTTGGGTTCAAACAAACTGTATGTGCAGTTTGGGCTATGAGTTTATGAACATTCTGTATACCATATATTTAATTCGAGACACAAAATTTCTTATACAATATTGGAGAGGACTCAAACTTATTTTTACGTCTTACAAACTCCTACACGAACCAAAACCAACAATACAGATGAAACCTGTTTCGGTGGCCTCGTGGTCTAAAGCGCTACTCTCGCACTAGACTAGACTGATGATGATGGGTGGATCGAGGTTAGAATCTTGGTCGTGTGTACTGAGGATAGTTTTTGTAAAAATGTTTTCCATTCTTCCTCCATGAAAACTAGGGTATATTTTCTTTAAAATGTAACTTCCTCATCCCAAAAAGTATTAGCGTTATTAGTATATAAACGTATAATCTGAACGGGTATAAAAAGCGTGGTTCCAAGCAATTTAATAAATATAAAGATGTAGAATCGTTATTTAACGTTGTGATAGAAAATAGTATTGAGGTAAATTAAGTCTGTTTGTAGACCTATATATAAATAATATAGTGTCCATTAACTTTAAATTTATATTTGTCCAGCTTTTAACCCAAACAATTTTGCAAATTGAGCTAGAGAAAGATTTGAATAGATTTGCTACAAAATGGTTTGTTTGAAAGATGGAATTATATTAATTTAATATCAAAGATAAATAAACCTTTGATTCTATTATCATACCATAGTGTTAACACATAATACCCTTAACTTATCTTAACGTATGATTACTTATATTAATAATTTTAGTTATGTATAAGACTTTTAGTTTCATGCCATTCCCCATTATATAAAATCTGGAACCTTCAATGTTTTAAACAAATTTATTTATCTGATTTAAAAACTGTATTTGATAAAAGCTCCAAATTGAAATATCAAGCAGAGAGATATTTTTTTTTCATTACGTTCAACACAGGGAAAATTATCGACTTAATTCTAAGATGGTGGATGAGAAAAGTAGCTTAAGTAACTTAAGCTAGGTCTACAAAGTACAACCCCACGTTCCCAGCGGGAGAGTTGGTCAACAGTGACCGATGTCTTACTTAATTGGTTGCCATCAGACGCCGGCTAACCGGGGTGTCTAGCTAGAACTTCTCAGAACACTTAAAGTTCGTTTCTTTAACATTTTGTTCAGTCTTCAGCAAACAACGTGGATATATATATATGGGATAGTTACAGTAAAAATGATATGGAACCCTTCTCTCCAGTGCTTCTCCATGAGATTTGTCAAACAAATGTAATGAAAGACTTAAGACCTATAAATGTTCGGTGACTGCTAAGAGTTTGTTGTACATTTAAAATAGTTTAATATTTATAAACACATTCTTAGGTCTAGTTTATTGGTGGGACCACTATCGTAAAATATGACTGCAGATTTAAATACCTCCTATGGCTCTTTCTTTTTAACACCGCTTCTTACTACTCATTTAGGCTATACGCTAATGTACAGTATTAAATACGCTCATAGTTTAGGAATGAGGATGGTTGATTTTAGATTAAGTGTACCCGAATTTGTGTGTAAGGAGATGAAGAGAGAGATACAGTGGGAAACCATTTAGAGAAAACCACCCTCATTACACCCGACCGGGATCGAACCACGATATCCCCGTCATCGGAAGTTTACTCTATTTCTAGAGTAGCGCCTTAGGCCATGCGGCCACTAAAGTGGGTATTTGGTTATTGATTTTGACAGTAATTATATGAAAATATTAGTTCAATGAAATCTAATACACAAATTCAAGGTGAAAGTTTTTCACTAGGCTACGTATAAAATTTCACTCAACTTCACAAAAAAATCCTCCTATTGTTAATGTGATCATTAAAGGTATATTCATAAATTATTTCCCTAAAAGGCTTATTAATGTAAACTGCTTTTGTTAAATATTAGTTTCAAATTGGTTATTTATCCAAAGTTAGAGAATAGTAGTTTTTTTTAAATATATTGTATTTCTTACTATATAATATAAACGTCTAGAGAGTTTGGTACCAGTAAATAGTTAAATTTAATGAGCTTTGATTTAATTTGAATAATATCTTATTAATGGAGCTTAGGAGAAAAAAATTGCTTTAATAATCTCCCATTGTTTTATCAGCTGTACAAGGTCTCAATTATAAAAACAAAGAGTACAGATATAACTTCACTCTATGTCACTATTTTATTTGCATTTATTTTTATTTATCCAGCGATGTAGATTTTTATTTGACGATAATACGGTTATTTGTGTTGATTAGTTTATATAAGAAGATATCGATATTAAACTAGTGAGTAAGAAGGCCTTTTATATTAATTAACAGGTTTACATCCGGCTAGTATTAATTACTCACTAGCTATAGAGATATGTCGGAAGTGATGCTCAACTGTTTCGTGTTATCAATTTCAAGGGTGCATCGTGACATGAGTAGTAGAACGTAGTCGGCTTGCTGTGGCCGCTGGTATTGATCGAGCCAGGGATACGTCCCTTACACCCTCGCAAACAAGGCTTAGCCCTCCAGCCTCACAGTCCCTCGACTACCCCCTCTCCCTTAATATACCACATGAACTAAACATATATCCAAACAATTCCACAATCTATGTGATAGGCTTCACGCCACGACCCATTAGTTGGCCGTTCTAGCGGCTGAGCGGAGATGACAGGGAGGCAAAGGGGAATTAGGCAACCAGTCTAGGAGAACAGGGTTTGATTCCCGAAATGTCTTTACTAATGCTGTTGTTTTATTATGTGTTTGTTTCATCAGTTTGTTACCAATATATTGAAGACAGTTACAATTGTTTAGGTTCGTAGAATTGAATTATAAATGCAAGGCTATTTTGTAATTTGTATTATCAAATTATTCATTAAACCCCATTTATTATCAAACGTTGATCTTCACAAATACTAAACATTTTATTAGCTACAAATAAGGAATGTTTTTTCACGACTGTAAAATATTGAAATAACAACTACATTTATTCACTTGTCACCTATTTAAATAACCGAGGATCACCGAACATGGGGAGTCCACCATAGGGAGTTCAAAACCAAATCAATATGGTATCGCCCCTTAATTTATATATATATATATAATTTATATATATATTTATTATTTATATATATATATATTTATTATTTATATATATATATTTATTATTTATATATATATATTTATTATTTATGTATACATATATATATATACAAACCTAGGAACTAAGTATGTTACACCTTAATAAATATAAATTAAATGTGTGAAGGATTTTTATACCAAGATAAAATTAAAAACTCTTTGAGTTAAAAGTGTATTCACAGAAATTGCTATTTTATTCCACTAACTCTATTTTAAATGAATACATTAGCTAGTGGGAATCGAAACATTCTCCTAATCGTTGTTTCTAAAGTTTATTATGCAAAATTAATATTTTCAGTATATTTAAGAAAAATTCGTTTCATTTTATTCAATATATAGTGTCTATATTTTATATAGATAAATACATATAGATTATATACAATCAAAGCGCAAAATGTATTTTAAATTATAGCTAAATACAAAAATTACCATTTTTGAAGAACAACTCTAACAACAATTTGTAAAGGAAGGCTCCCAACTAAATAATTTGCTTTGCGAATTTTATATAAAGAAAGGTTAAACATTATATATTGTAGAAAAATATTCAATTCGTCAATTGTTACAAGTAATCCCAAAATGTTATCATATAAATTTGAAGTTTTTAATCTAAAATTACTTCGGATAAAATATTTTACTTAAAAATTGGAAGGATATTCAATGTGCGATTAGAATATTATACACTAGCGTAGTAAACCTATTTGGGCTCTGGTCGCCTTCTATAATTATCAAAGGTCCTGCATTCCACCAACATTTCTTCACTCTACTATATTTTTTAATTAATATTATCTCACATTTATTCCTAAATTAAATCTTTCCTCAAATGCTTATACCCCCATCATTAAAGTAAAAATATATAATAAATGAAATATACTTTATCAAATTAAACCATTAATTTTCTTATAATATTACCGATTATGACCGATCAAGGTTATTTTGTTCACACTCAAATATTGTTCTAAACTACTTTATATATTTACGAGTTTAAAAATTTATAATATTGAATTTTACTGACGATGTAGTTTTCTTACATGATCGACTGTAAATTGCCTGAGACTGACTGGTTGACAATTCCTGTTATATACAATTAATATGAGTGTTCAAACGATACGTGTCAAACCGTCATTTTGGGAACCAGTTTCGAGACATCTTGCGATGTCTTTGTATGAATGAATTATCAAATTTTAATACTTTATTAAAGTCAAAACTTTTTGAAGATACAATTATTTGAGTAAAGTACTTATGAATAATGATAATATAAATTTAAAAACAAATTAATTTGATTGTAATGTTCTTTTTTTCAACTTGCAGGGTGTCCAAAAAGTTGTTCTTCTTTAGGTAAGAACTGCATGTGTGTCTACGGGGGTGAAGTGCTCATGTTTAATATTTCTGGATTATGTTATAGCTTTACTGTAATATATATATATATATGTGCATATACATATACATGCATGTGAGACAACCCCAATTGTCGTGAAAAATGCTTGTCCTAAAATGCTTTCAATATAAAATTAATCTACTTTCATCATTTAAATACGTTGTGCCTATTTTTAATAATATTAATATTTAGGAAAATATTACCAGATACCCACACCGTAAAGGATCCGTTTCTCTCCAATGTTTTAATTTAGTCATTAAATTTTTTATTTAAAAATTAACATTATATTACTTATTAAATCTAAAAGGGACAAGGACTTACTCAAACTAAAACCTAACAAAGAGTAGTAACTGTCAATCAAGGAATGAAAAAATAATAGTCAACTAGGGATTAAAATAGATAGGAACAAATATGTTGAAAAACTGACCTAAAACAGCTCCTTACACGGAGAACAAAGTGACGTATAGCAGTGGTGAAAATGTATTATGTATTGTGCTCTGTAGTTTAGTAATATCTAGACCCACATCGTAAACACACTCCATTTTAATAACACCCCAATGTTGTTGTAACGGGATTCAATGGACGCTGTTAAACGCACTCCGTCCACAGTCTATAGTTCCATAAAAGGTTTTGTATCCAGTCTACACTCTTGAAACACTCACTATATTCGTTTCATTTATGTATTGACAAGAGTGAGTCCAGAGTACATTCGTATTTCATGGAAAAATCATTTTGTTTTGTTTTCTTTCAACTGCTACAAGATCAGTTTAAAATATAGTGCCTCGTCAATGCTCTGTCTTATTTCTTACAAAAGTTACATTTTAAAGCTCCAAAGCCACTTAAACATTACTAAAATATTTTAGAATCTTTCGACTCTACACGAGTAATAAATAGCCCCTATTTGTTTGTGCAATCAATGTTTCTACCCTATGACCTTGATTTCAGAACTGTAAGGTTGTAGGTAAAGCCTGGTTCTAAATGAGCTAGTTTTACCTTATAATATCTATTTTGAATTATGAATTTAATTTTTTTATTTCAATGTAATTATGTTGATAGCATTTACCTTTATTTTGGCCTGACCTATTTTAAAATATACACAAAAGAAATGGACGGTCATCGATACATGGAAGTATAAAGTAAGCTTTGTGCTATTTAAAATCGTATTAAAACTGTGCAGGTTTTTTATACTCGTTAGGGCTATCTTCATATTTACACTAATATAATAGGGATGAGGAAGGTATCATTTAAAATTAAAAATGTACTTGGGAGGAGGGAATATAGTAAACCATTTATTAATAAACATCATCACTACACGAGACAAGGATATTTTTTTAGAACAGGCTCCTACTAGCCTTTCGGATTGTACGCCTTTGTATTAGTTACACTAATATGCTAAGGATTAGGAAGGTGTAATTTATAGGAATTGTACCCCCATTTGCGTGGAGGAAGAGTCTAACGCCGTTTAGTAAAACCACAATCAGTGTATCAGACTGGGTTTGAAAACCGACCTATACGTCTTCAGCAGTCTAGTTTATTGCGAGATTATTGCCTTAGATCATGATATCACAGAAGCAAGTACCAGGATTAAAATTTTATCTCGCTTTCACTGTTAATCCAGTCTAGTGCGTGGCTGTAGCTATATACAAAGCGGCTAGAAATGTGGGTGTCATATAGTGTTAAAAGCATATCCAGATATCCAATGATTTATCTAGAGTTGAAAATTAACCACCATGACAGTCACTGTCAAACATCAAATTGATTAAGAAAGATGATTTTACTAGCCTACATTCCTCGACCACAAGTATAATATGATAAATGTATGAATACCTATTGGGTACAATTTGTTAGGATTCTTGTCAGTGCATGAAATGGCAAAATTTATTTCACTGTTTAATAGCTGGGCAGCGCTGAATTATTCTTATTAATTCTTCTATTTTTCTAGTTCTTTCTGAAAATTATCTACTAGCATAGACTGATACTTTTCATGCGCTATAGGCGGACACACATAAAATGAGACCAAACATACTTATATAAATTAGTTCATTATTTAACTAGTCATGATTTTAATCTAACATCTTATGCAATGTCATCGGAATTTAGCTATTGTGAAGTTTTCAATTATTCTTTTAAACATTTGATATTTATATTTCCAGCTTTTGAACTTGATCTCTAATTAATGGTTTGTCTGCAATTAATTGTACCCTTTTGTCAGAAACGTACCCGCACCATCATCTATATACATTAACATACGTAAGCTTATCCCCATGGTCCATCTCGTGTTACCTTTTTTAGCTTTGTGATACCACCATCACGTTTTTGATATGCTAATTAAGTTTGCCTAGCTTCTCCGCGTCACGTAATTAACGCAAACACATTTTGTATGTCAGAATAGAGAGTCCGGTATCTTTGTTCACTTTTCTGCCAATTAATTAATTTTACATTAAATACGTAGATTAACACATATTCAATTGTGATTTACTTATTTGAAGACTTTACATTCTAATAGCTAAAATAGTTTATGACGCATCTCTCCTATCAACATTAGAGTAGTATCTCGCAACATTGTACTCTATAGACAGTAAAACCGTTACGGCGTCCCAGCATGAAATTGAAGGTGTGATCACTTCGTGTGTAACCATAATATTTATCCAAATATTATTTGCTTTCTCACTCTTCATAAAAATAGGTGCATGTAAAGATTATGAGACTGGAGAAGAGTCTCTAGAAAAACACTAAAAAATAAATTTTGCATTTTAATAAGCTTATTAAAATAAAATCTGTCTTCTGGACATATTAGCCATGTTTTGAATCACATTCCAAAGCCAAAATTATTTAATAGGGAAACGAAACTATTATTCATTTTAGTAATTTTAAAATTTAGTATTAAACATGAGAACATATTTCGTTTCAGATTTCGGTCAATCATAAGCAAATAAAGATGGCCCACTATGCTCATTATATATTTGGCCAATTAAACTTTAAATATTTGTAGATATTTAAATATACATGCATATTATTTGTCTCTAATTTGTTGACATTTTACACTTTAATATGGCTATATACATTTCAAAGTGGAGGATATTATGTGTTTCACTAGTAACCTATGCCTATGCATGTGACAAGTGTATTTGTCTGATTGTAGGCGAACCGTTAACGATAAAAAACTGAAGAACAATACTGAGGATAAATAATAAAATGTAAATAGAAAATATTTCTAACAAAAAAGGGGTAAAGATAATGGAGATAGGAGGAGGCTACATAATGATATGCTACATACCCTTAGCTCATCACCAGATATGGTTAGGGTGATAAAATCTCGAATGTTATGGTGGACCAGATATTCAATACTGCTTCTATGGTATTGACTAGTAGAGCTAATGGTAATAAACCAGTTGAAAGACTTAGATATAGATGGAAGGATAACATTGAAAAGTACCCGGAAGATAATGTGTAGTGAGGTGGACTGGATACAATTAGCTCAAAATAAGGAAAATGGCTAATTCTGGTACGTGTTGAAATTAATTCTCGTGTTTATAATGCAATAAAGTAAGAAATTAAGTAAAATATTATACTGCGATGGTCAAATATTAACATGGGTGCACATGTTAGCACCCAGTATTTATTTTACAGAGAACTCTAAACCTCTTTATTTACCATGGGTAGACAAATTCTAACCCTGAAATAGATTAATCCAAAGTCTCAAAGAGGTGATCAACACTATAAATGGATGACAATAATGTGATTTAACTCTCATTCAATGAATTTTGACATAATAATTAAACCTAAGTACATGTGCTTAAACTGAATTTTATCAAAGTAAATAAATACATGGTTTGGTATATTTTAGCAAGTATTTATAGCAGACCTGGGAGACAAAGTTGAAGAAAAATTATTCACTCTTTACTACAAGCCTCAGTGACCAGTTAGGAATTAGAAAATAACTGCCTTTGTAAATAAAATGAGTGCCAAGGTGTTTCACGCATGAAGGCCTCGAACAAATTAGCAAATGGGAGCAAATATATATCAACGTGGTAGGATTACATAAATAAATATGTATTAAACGTAAATTTAACCTAAATATATATGCGAAAAGTCCATATGAGATTTATTATATAACTAAGTATCCCATTATATTCAGATATATTGTTCCCATTGACTTTTAATGAGTGTAGCAAATTAATTTAAGAAAATAACTTTTGAGACATTAGGATTAAGCCTTGCCTTCTGAAATCACATTGGGAACTCAAAAGGTTTTATAAACCCTACCAGTTTCAATTATTAAAATGGTAATAAATTGAATTTGTGGTTTATTTTTCGTCATGATCGCCTGTGACAAATGAATAATGTTATGATTTGGTAAAGCAATATTATAAAATTATAAAACACTATACTCTAATTATCACTATCATAGTCTTGGCATTCATTTTTACTTAACATGTTTATTTGTTTTGAGGAATACACTTTTCAAATACCACTCTAATTTTAGAGCCCCAATTTATCTACTTAAATATTATTGGTTCACTAAGGTCATTATTTTTGAAATAAACCTCTTTGTAAACTTAGACAACTGGTATTGGGCTCTTTACCCAAGTCAGAAATCATGTCCTGATTGAAGGACGGGGGACTTAGATATTTTGATGTCATACCCATAATTGGCCTTAAATATTTTGTATTCAACATCACACAGCTAAAAATGTGCTGACACTTAACGTTAACCTCACAGCTCTTCTGACCTTAAAATACCTCAATTGCCGAGCTATATGATATTATCAACCCACTAAAAACTTAGTGATACACTACGATTTAACGTTACTGTACACCTAATGATGTGGGACCCGAAGGCGGCAGTTAGGCTCTGAAGGAGGTAAAGCTTTTCTAGCACTGTCGATTTAGTTTGATAAATAGCTTCAAGTAAACCTATAGACTAGAACTAGCACTGATTGTCAGATATTTGATTCTTAATACCACCAATCAACAAATGTATTCAGACTTAGCACACAACCCTTCAGTACTCACAGCCCCAAAACAGACGATCCATCTAACATCAGCCAGTTCCTATTTACCAGTAAAAAATGTTATTACTTCTAGTTTGGGTGGGAGTCTATAATTAAGGAGTGTGACGATAATGTTATAGTAAGCGAATATTATCTTTGTTTTTTGTCTAAACTTACTGTTGTGAAGACATAATATATTCATAGCAAATTTAATACTAGTACAGTGGTATGAAGAAAGATTTGTATAAGATGTTTATGTTGTAAGTGTAGCCAACTTGAAGATCGCTTATTAATAAGATAATATTGTAGCTCATATGGGTTATTATAGCTATTTTATAAGTATAGCTATCATATAGGTTGGCTCATTGTATGATAAATAATTGGTTTTTGTAAAGATAGCGTTGCTGTGTGAGACAACTAGTTGTTCGAGTATAAATAGGATAGGTATACAACTAGGGATAGCCATGTGGGGTGATTATAACCAATAACTAATTTCAAGACAATTTGGTGAGTTGTTAATATATTAGTGATGATAAGTTAATTCAGTGGAACTAATACGGAAATAGAGTTAATGTTAACTTTATGATGTGAGGATGAATTTGTGCCGTAAGGATGTTTTCTTGATAATAATCTAATTAAGTGAAGTGAGAATAAAATAGGTATAACTATAATAACTATTTGAAGTGAAAATTACATGAGTATAACTAAGAGAACTGAGTAAATATTTATGGGAACTGGACATTAATTACTATGGCAAGATAAAGCTTTGTGGTAAAATTAACTTTGTGGAAAATAGATAGTTTTATAATGTGAATCTACCCGTTTGTGAAAATATTTTACTAAATTAAGAAAAAATATGACAATTTCTAATATAGCAGATCTTATAAACTTACTTTTACACCCTGTAAGTTAGATATTGAGACATTCTTCTAAAAATAGATTAATATTAAAACACATCAGTATACAGGTTCAGTCAATGACATATAAGTATATAAATTACCTTAATAATAAAAAATATTTTGAGCTTGAGTATTAGTTGTGAATATATTAATAATAATCGTAACCTCAGTGACTTTTGTGTAGGTTATTTAATTAAATTTGTATTATATATTTCTGTGTATCAGTTACTTAATGCATGAACTTAAAGTATGTCACTCATATCCAAATATTGAAATAAATTCTGAATAGCTGGTGTAAGTCCAATTTATTATATATTTGTTTATTCTGGTAAAATATGAATCCATATAACGTCAACGAATCGGTTAAGTAGCTTATCACATCCGAATGATATTTGATTGCAATATTGAATATATTGTAGGGATTTTAAACTATTTGTTTATTTTTCACCAACATTATCATAAACCAAGGGAAAGTCCTTCCTCAACAGCTAATCTACAAATAACTAATATTTTACATAATTAGCTTGAAAAAAAAAGAATTGCTTCAGAACCCCTAGGCATAGCTTCGTACCAAGCAGTACCACGTGAACAAAATCATCAACGAACTGGAAACATACAAATTGTAAATTATATACATTGATGCCATTGCTTAGGCATGATCTCTAGATATATAAATATCTCTAAATTTGGTCAACCTTGACCAAGTAGGTTAACCTTACCTACGTAGGTCGTTGATCCCGACGTAGGATAGTAAAAAGTAAATATTTTATTCCTTATGGTACCAAAGTCGAGGTAGATCCATGACTTCCAAAAAGGTCAATGGCCCCAAAAGAACGATTTTTTAGCACTGCATCTTAATATCCATTCGTCGGGTTATACGCTCAAAAGAAAGTTAATGACAACTAATTGTATATAGGTATATGTAAAGATTTATATATGTAACTTAGGCCACGTAGAAGGATCGCTAATTCCGGCAAGGTTCACGTGCTTAAGGTGGTTATATGAACGTAATTCTTTAAAGTATTATACTGTTTTTACAGCATGGTATTAAATTCAATAAACTAATAAGCTTAAAAACAAAACTGTTAGTGAAACGCGGTACTAAAAAAATGAATAACATATGATGAGTTTCATTATAATCTGATAACATATTGAATACGACTTTTAAAAATCGATGGTGAAAACGATGTTACTAGACTTAGAATTAATTTACTAAAGGAGTATATAATATCTCGCTTTATTCTTAAATTTAACACAGAAAAATAACAGTTACAGACCAATTCACTAACATAGTCTTTTTATATCAATATTAATTTTCTGCTTTATAATTAAATTTAAAATAACTCACATATCCACCAAATGTATTCAATTTAACAAATTCTAACTGATGATATTATAAACATATTTTGTATTCAAAATAATTGTGAAGGATTAATTTTATTTCCACGGAGATATTTGTTTCTAATTCATTTTATAATATAAATACTAACAAGCTGATATATTTTCAGTTAATATTAATTTATTATTCTACAAAATTACATTCAACATAATAACGATAAATAAAAAAAAGTTTATTTTTGAAACATACCACTGTACAAACGATTCCCTGGCTTCAAATATTATTTTAATCAATGTAGATATTTCTACAAATCTATGTTGATATAGTCAGTGATAAGATTTAGCCGTGAGGTTTTCATTGTTAGAAATATGCCCAGGCAAAACATGAAACAATCACATTTACTTGTAATCTAATGTGTTTAGTAATTATATGAACAAAGGTTTGCATGATTGTTTTTTAAAAACTATGCATCAATGTTGTAATTCTCTAAATATATAATATTGAATGTATGTGTTGCAACCTGGCTCTATACAATTGGGCTTTAACATAAAAGTTTTCATGTGATTCCATTTTATTGCTTGATTTTATTTTAACAATTCTTACTTTAAATGGACATAGATTGTTTGTATTTATTATGAGTGAGTTATATGTGAGTAGAACTAAAGTTTCCTTACTAGTTTGGTCTAATAAAAATCAAATATTGGACTTAAAACTGCTGTTTAGTTTTTCTATCACAGCGCTTTACTTCCCGTTAGGGTTGTCTATATAATAATAATAATAATAATAATAATAATACTTAGCACCGCGTCTTACTACCCGTTCGGGTTATACGCTTTAAGTACTAATTACACTAATGAATTAGGAATTGGGGAGGTTAAATTAGAGGAAGTGAACCCGCATTTGCGTGGGAGGGAGAGTGGAAAACCATTTAGGAAAAACCACCTGCAGTTCACCCAACCGAGATTCGAACCTCGATCTCCCCGTCCTCAGCAGTCGGGCTCAACACGACAAGCGCGTTAGCCAACTACGCCACCGAGGCGGGTGTCTATATTATAATTACGCTTATAGGTTATGGATGAGTTAGGTAAAATTAATTGTAAGTGGTACCGTATATGAATAGAAGGAGAACGAGTAAGAAAGGATTTAGAAAAAACTACCATTGTTACACCCAACCGGGATAGAACCTCTATCTCCCTGTTATCGGCAGTATAGTCTATTACGAGAGTGACGTCTTGGACCAGAGGTCCCCAAACTAAAGCCTGCGGGGCGGATCCAGCACACAGAGTGGGTTTGTCCTGCCCTCGGATGTTTTGAGAAAAAAAAAAAATAATGACGAATACTGAAATGATGATGCTCCTGTATGCTGTACACAAAATACATACTTGCATAAATACAACATAATGTGTTTCGTTGTTTCCTAACAACAACAAAAACTGTAAAGACTATTCATTATTATTATTATTATTATTATTATTATTATTAAAATTAGCACAGTGTCTTACTATCCGTTCAGGTTGTACGCACTTACGCTAATGTGTAAAGGTAGGGTGATTGTGAGATGAAATGGAAGACCTACAGTTTAAAAAGGGATCCGAACCACGGTGGAGGCCTGGAATTCCTCACATTCGCAAGTTGTGATTAATACACGCCTTCTCAAAGATGTAGGAAGGGTTTAGCAATCAGATAAATCTGTGCCTAGAGAGGATACACTAACATCTTTCCATGCTTAGTCATGATTTTAACTATCTTCGGTGGCCGCATAGTCTAAGGTGCTATTCTCGCAATAAACTAGACTTACCGATGACAGGGTGATCTTGGTTGGATCCCGGACGTGTTTACTAAGGATGTTTTTTTCCTAAACGTTTTTCCAATCTCTCTCCATGAAAATGCGGGAAACCTTCCTTGTTCCTAGATCATTACCATAATCATAAGCGTATAGCCAGAATGGATAGTAAAACTCAGTATTTATAAAAAACTAGAAAGATTATTTATACATACATATTTTTTTAAATTATTTAGCACCGCGTCTTACTACCCATTCGGGTTACACGCTTTAAGTAATAATTACGCTAATGGATTGAGAATTGGGAAGGTTGAATTAGAGGAAGTGAACCCGCATTTGCGTGGAGGGAGAGTGGAAAACCATTTAGGAAAAACAAGCCTCAGTTCACCCAACCGAGATTCGAACCTCGATCTATCTCCCCGTCCTCGGCGGTCGAGCTCAACACGACTAGCGCGTTAGCCAACTACGCCACCGAGGCGGGTATATATATATACATATATATATATATACATACGTACATATGTGTGTGTGTATATAATAATGTATCTCTTTTTATATCCCGCCAATCTAGCCCTTTCAATATCCTATTAAGGTCCTTCGCTCAATAAATATAGGAGCCCCTGCCTTACACCAAGCAGCCAACGAAGCGGGTTGCAGTTTAATTGGTTTGACCAGAAGTAAAACAGAAAAAAATAGGTAATTAATTAACCCCGTCTTGAATAAAATCATAAGCTTTGAAAAAATTAGAGTTCGTTTTTTTTAATTCTGAGGTCAATACACTTTATTTATTTCAAGTATTTAAAAATTATATAATATATAGTAAATTCTATTAAATAATATTTGCTCCTTATGATATTTCAAAAATATTTTTGTGTATACTAGGTCTCAATATTTTTGCTATATTTTTATTTTAAATCCCCAAGAAATTCAACAATTAACAACTAATTACGCCCATTTTTATTTTTAAATAAACTATAATCTGATTAATACAAAAATATAAACATAACATTTAAATTAAAAATAAATCTCTCAATGCATGGTATTTCTCATGTACAGAATTTCAAATCTTCAATCACTAGTAATGAGAATCTAAAATACCTATGGAGGGCACAAAGTAAAATTGAAATACTCATTGGCACACAAAATAAATGGTACGGAACTCCGCACGGATTTTCTCGCTCTATTGTTTAAAAATAGAGATATTTACTCTAAACTAGTTATATATGTGAAACGAAATAATACACACTAGTAAACCCAAACATAAATTGAGCTATACTTATGTAAAAACAAATTGATTCCTGGTTTTAAATTTAATGATTTTATTTTTAAAGCATTAATGTCCTCATTTGTATATTTGGACCAATAAAAAAGATCAATATCGGGTCCACAAGGGTCAACACTTTGTATTAAAATTTTTGACTTCCGGTTAAAATTTTCGACATTTTATTAGGTGTTGCACGTCTTCATGTCATCGTATTGCTATTAAATTCCTAATTTATAAATGTTGACAAGTAAAAAATGTAAATATTGACTATTTAGTCTAAAAGAGAGATAGGTTTTGGTTGTACAAACATTTTTCCTAAGCGGTTTGAGAAAAAATAACATTAACTTTTTGAGAGACTTACTTATATATAAAATTACTCTATGGTGTTGAAGGATTATTGTGTTAAAACTTAAGTAGTATATTTTTACAACTAAAGCTCACAAAATTGTATTAATATATTTGCTAATATCTCGGAAACTGTTGGTTTTATAAAAATAAATTTCATAAAAAAGGTTTATATTCTTAATCGCACTACTATTTTGTTATTAAAAGTATCTAGTATCTCAAATAGTTGTGGAGATACGGAAATTTACGCTTCTGTAAATAACCCCAAATTCATGTTTATGGGAAAATTAAAATAACCAGTTTATTTATAATATTAATCAACACCTATGTACGAATTTTACTCCACATCGTTTGAGCCGATTTTGAGAAAATCGATTTTTTTCTCTTTATGCCCTTTATTAAACTACTTTTAAGTTTAAATAGACACACAGATAGACGGCATTGCTAAAACCACTTTTTAGGGTTTGGAAACTCATGAGACGTTGGCACCCTTCAACATTTCCGGTTAGATTCCTTTTTACGGTTGCAATACTTTACCTTTAGTGTTCAAAATTTGAAAAATATTTATATTTGCGTATAGCTTGAAAGTTATTGGTTTAATAAAAATATCTTTCGAGTAAAATATTTGTAATATAAATAGATCTACATATTTGTACCAAACGTAATTTCATATCTCATATAGTTTCATAGATATGTTCAAAAAATGATAATTTACTCATCAGACCAGAGCCCTTAAAGTCATTTTGCCGAAATATTGAGAGCATCCATTTTTTTTAATATTCAGAAATGTTTATAAATGAAATGTAATCAAAATCTTTAGTTCCAATTTTTGAGAAAATAGACTTTTTCTCTTTTTGCCTTTCAGTAAACTACCCTTAAATTTATGTTTAGATATCCAATTCCAAAAACTTCTTGAGGAAACCCTATGAAACCACTAGATACCAAGTTCTAGCCCGATCGATAAAATAGTTTAAGCTCTAGTTTGAGGTACAGACAAACTGACGGTAATTCAAAAACAAATTTTTCGGATTCGGGAGGTCATGAAACGTCGAGATTCATCAATATCTCGAGTTCGATTTTTTGACGAACCCAACACTTTATCTACCTGTAAGATAGCAAGAAAGTAAAACTAAGCCTTCTATTGATGACTGGAATACACATTAAAATAATATACTCTTCTATTTAATAAATTACTTGATTTGAATTGAGACCATTTAGGAAAAACCATCCCCAGCTCACCTGATCGAGATTCGAACCTTGATCTCCCAATCCTCGGCAGTCTAACTCAACATGAAACCAGATCGTTACGCCACTGAGGTGGGTTATAGTTTAGTTGGGCTACAGTAACTGACTAGGGGGTTTATTATTATAGCTTAATTTGGCCTCGTTCACTGGAAGATAATAGATTTGCAAGTAGATATGAATTTGGCCCCCTCAACCATTTTGCCTATGCTTATTTAGGTTAGGTTAGCTTATAATAGATTAGGTTAGCTTAGCACTTTGTTGTTTCTTACCATACACCACTTGCTTTTTTTCGATCAGCTTGAGAAGTAATTAATTTATAACCAACCCAAATGATGAGTCACAACAGCCTGACCCACGTTAGTACACCGGTACGCTTTATTTACAATTTTCAAGAAGCCCAACTGTAATGTGGAATTAACACTAATATTTTAAGCGTAGGTGAACTTGTAGCCCAACCGTAATGTGCGATTAACTCTAACATTTTAAACGCAGGTGAACTCGTAGCTCAACTATAATGTGAGATTAACGCTAACATTTTAAAAGTATCTAAACTCGTAGCCCAACCATAATGTGGGATTAACAATACCCTTTAAAACGCAGGTCATAACAGGAATACGTGGCTCAACTGTAATACGCCCTTCTTCTCTCTCTCTACGCAAATGTGGATACGCATTCTCTAAGTTCTTTCTACCAAATCCAAAGCACATTAGCTTAATTAGTGCATATGCCTACAATCTGAACGGATAGCTAAACGCAGTGCTAAAGAAAATAATAATACTTTACACAATGAAATAATAATCTTGGGTTCTAGATATTAATGACATGATTTTTTTGTTCCTCTATTACTACCCATAATGGCTATCCAAATATATACAATACGGGGCAAGAATGAGGAAGTTACTGTATGTACCTACATGAAGGTAGAATAGAAAGATATTTAAGAAAACTAACACAAGCCCGAATGCCCAAATATGCAGATATAAGCATATTACCTGGAATACCAACTGTTACTCAAGTAATAAATAAAAATATATTTTAATTATTAGTTGGTTATTTCTTTGCTTGGATGTAATTTTTTTAATAAAAGGAGAAAAGGTTTTAATCAGCATTAACATTTCTAATAACATATTTCAGTCATGTAATAAAATTTAGAAACAATAATTTGGTTCATGATCATATTGAAAATATTCAAAAACAATACATTATTTGGTTTTATAAACCTTGGATAGTTGACAACAATGATCTAAATAATTTAAAATAAAACAACTCAATAATAAGAATGTTAATAAATTACAATATTTAAAACATATTTATTAAAAAATTAAATATCTATGTATATTGAAATGTGCTTCTATGCTTTAAAAATGTTCTAATACAACTGATTTATTATATATAAATATTTTTTATTCAATATGTATTATCTTATTATCCTTAGCTTTTGAACTAATCATTGGACACATAATTATCTTAAAATGCAACCGGGTATCATGGTAAATTAATCCTCTCTGATATTAACCCAACGATAACGAGTTTAAGATTTATAAAAGAAAAAATTAAGATTTATATTACTGATGCTTTCATGTAAAACTTTATATTTTAGGACACATATTAATCATTTAACAGTATTCTTTTTAACGATAACTTTAATTTTTACCTTTAATCATAAATGTCCCCTTTGATTATTAAATATGAGTTTAAAAATTATATTCTTTAAGGAGATGTATTTATCACGCAATACTTCAAAACTGCTACTAAAAATTTCAGAAATCAAATGGATAAATCAACTATATACAAAACATGTCTATTGGGTTCACAAAATATGAATTTATTATAAATTATGTGAAAGAGATCATGTACATTAATTTTTAATTTTGTATATTACCACTGTAATCCTTTGAAGATCCAAGACAAGCACGAAAAAATATTACAAAAGTAAATAATTTTAACATAAAATAAATAAACATATTGAAAATACAAGTATCTTGTTTTTAACTGATCTTAAAACGTGTACGTATTTCTTAAACAACCCAATCCTTTAAACTTTGTGAGTTATATAGAAAATCAAATGTACGAAATCTTTAGTCTATGAAAGATAAAATGTTGATAAATATGTAATTATTTATTGAGGGTTTTCGCAATACTCATTGGATTTTCTGAGAAAAACCAGTCATCATAACATCATATTTTATAATCTACTAAATATATAGCCATGTTTACGGTTTTAATTGATAAGGTTAGATTATGAAGTGTGATTAATTGAATTATCTTCCATGATAAATAAGAAAACATGAATGAATTTCATAGTATAGGGATAACGGAAATTAATTATCTACAAATAATGTTCTGTATAATGTAAATGGGGAGGGAAGTTAGGGGGTTCAAACACCCTCCTCCCCCCAAAAGTTTCCGAAGTTTTTAATATGAAACTTAAAAACGGACTTGTATAAAATTTCAAATAACTTATAGAGGCCTTCAATTTTCAAAACATTTCCAGTGAAGAACCACTCCAAATATCTTCTAAAGGCATTTTATTTTCAAGAAAAATTCCAGGTGAATATTACTCTGCTTTTTAGAGGCATTCAATAAAAAAAAGTCTGGAGTCACTCCAGATAGCTCCTATATGCACATGATATTTCAAAAAACCAAACAAGAACAACCATAATTAGCTTCTTAAATCATTCAATTTTCAAAAATCTGTCAGGGGAAGACCACTTCTAATAAGTTGTTGAGGCAGATAGGGTAAAACAAATCTAGCCATATTTTATTTCGAACAGCTTCTAAGGGCATCCAATTTTTAAAATTTGCTGTTGGATAACTACTTCAGGTAACTTCTAATGGCATCTAACTTTTGAAAAAAGATATATGGCGAGGAAATAATAGCTTCGAGTAGCATCCATATCTTAAATAATCTTGTTGGGGACCATTTTAAATAAATTTTAGGGAATCTTACTAAAAAAATAATTGGTTGTCACTTCTTAAAATATCTTTAAGAGGCATTTAATATTCCAAATTTTTTTATAGGAGACTACGTAAAATAACCTCTAGTAGTATCCAAATTCCAAAAAATTTAAGGGACACCACAATTCTAAGTAGCTTTTGAAAGAATATACTTTTCAAATATTCTCCTAAGGAGGGAACTACAAATAACTTCTAGTCGCATCTAGTTTTCTTACAATAACTAGAGAAGAGGGTAGAAAGACCCGAAAAAACTTATTAGTTACCTGCCTCCCTCCCCGACCCCTCATTCCTATTGCATATAAATAAACTTCCACCACTACTGTATTAAACAAAAAAGTTCTTATTTATTAGGGTTAAATAGTAAGTCTTAAACATCATACCTTGAAATTATTATTTCGAACCCCCCTACAACCGAAGTTAAATTCACCCTACGCCTATGTGTCATTTAATATAATGAAATCCTAAATTTCTAATTTAAATTCTGAATAATAATTGATGAGAATATGTTAGAAAAAATATGTGACTTTAACTAAACGCAAATGCGAATGCGGACTAAAATTCAAACTATTATATTTTTGTGGAGTAGGTGAGGTTTTTGTTCGAATACAGTCTGTGTCTGATAAAATAGTTAAACATTTTCCTCCACGGGAATTCTGGTATATTTCCTTTAATTTTTCCTTTCTCATTCTTGCGCCACTACTGTGATTAAAACCATCTTCAGGGGCCTAGTAATCTGAGGCGTCACTCTTATGATGGACCAGTTTGATGAAGATGGGAAGATCGGGGGTTTGAATCCTGGTCAGATCTATTAAGAGTGGTTTTACCTAAAATATTTTCCCACTCTAATTCAACGAAAGTTCGGCTAGATTACCTATAAAATGCTTCCTTCCCCAGTGGAGTAATTATAATGTATGCGGAAAGCCTGAAAAGGTAGTAAGACGTGGTGCTAAAAAAAGTCATAAATTAATTAGAGCCCTAAAAGGTAGAAATACGTGTTTTTTAAAAGATTGTCAGTGTATATATTATGAATATATCCAATTCATTATAAAAAATACTATGAATGAATTCAATACATTATAAAACATGAATGTGCTAATTATTTTAATATGATCTACTTTAAGTTAAATGGAGAAAATATGTAAAACAGCTATCTAGTTTGTAAAATTAGCTTACGCTTCGCTGTCGTTTTTGATTTGACCATCGGTTATGATAGATAATATTATCATTCAAATACCGTTTGGGTATACTGAGGTTTTTTTCCTAAATTGCTTTTCACACTCTTTCTTCACGCAAATGTAGGTACACTTCCTCTAAATTAAATTTTCCTCATCCCTATTGGAATATCATGAAACGAGAAAGGCTAGGTCTGCAGTGGTGACAGTTATACTTTGAATCTTCTAGCTGGACCAGTACCACCCTCATTAATTTATTGGTGTAGGGTTGGTACTCTTCAGGACTGGAGATGAATGGCATCAGGGTTCCACTAGGGTAGATAGAACACACCAAATAAATAAAACGAACTTGTTTTTCGGTTGATGGGTCAAGGGGGTGGCAATGCTTGGGGGGCAACCAGGGGGTAAAGAGTAGTTGGTGTGGACCGGGAATTCAGGGTCATAAATTTATATTCCAGGAGCGCGACCTCGAATGGGAGAGTATTCCCGCTGCCAGGAACTTCACATCGCACTCTTCTATCACCCTAGATAACCACACCGTTTTTGTAGTCGATATTTTACATCATATTATAAAAATGTAGACATTTCAACACCTCAATTTGTTTTAACGAATTAAATGTGTTTTCTTAGCACCACTTTTTACTACCCGTTTGGACTATACGCTTTAAACGTATTTACCCGTGGTGGTTGCAAGTCTAAGGCATCACTCTCGCAATAGACTAGACTACCGATAAAGGAATATTGGGTTTCAAGTTATGTTTGGGTTTATTAAGGGTATTTATTACTAAATAGTTTGTCTTTCTTCTTCCATGCAAATTCGTATACACTTTATCTAAATTTAAACTTAGTCATCTCAAAACAATTAGTGTTATTAGTATATATGCATCCAATCCAAAAGAATAGTAAAACAAGCTGATAGAAAAAAAATAACGTTATAATTTGGTTTAAATAAAGTTTTATTCTACAAACAATACTATTTAAACAATGACACTAACAGGTAATTTTAATTTTAAGTGTTATATATTTTAATATCTCGGGACATGCGTCCGTGGGATTTGGGGTCAGGCCTTTTTTTGTGGGATTTGCGTTCAGCCGTAATACTATATTGTAATTTGCGGTTGCAGCAAGTTTTTCATAGGATGGACCATTCACCATGAGAATAGGCCACCCATCTTCAACATACTTAGGTAGGAGCAGGGACAAGGCCCTAAATATCTAGCATATTAGTTGAATGAACTTGTCTTTATTTACTCCCACGTGAGGCAAAGCTCTTCGGTTATCCACCATAAACTTTTATAATGTCAAATTCTAGGGTTGGCTAGGTTGTTTAGCTTTGGTTAGTTTAGGTTAGTTTATGTTAGGTTAGGGTAGCTTAGGTTATGTTAACTCAAGCTAGGTTAGATTAGAGGAAAAGAAAGCATCAAAATAAGGTATTTCGTATGTTAGTACATTGCCAATATCTAATTTCTTATGCCTGATCAAAATAACATTTCGAAATATAAATCTTATTGAAACGTTCTCAATTTTACTAATGTACTGAACGAAAATCCCACAACTTTATTTTTGGCGGCCACAAATTCCACCGATCGAGAGTCCCACATTGCCCTTTTAATTTGATACAAAGTAAATATTTCATTAGAAATGTGTAGCTAGTTATAGTCTAATATATTTTTTTTTCTACATTTATATTGCTCAATAGACAAGAGGACTAAATGTTAGGCACATCTAGTTTAGTTTTCCGGTGACGGTAATGTCGGTGATTGAATCAATGTCAGGTATTTATAAGAGTTTTATCACTAATGGTTTCCCACTCTCCTTACACGCTAGTTTAGATACATTTTCTGTGAATATTACTTGCCTCTAGTTTAAATTGCCTATAATTGACACCATAACCATGCCTACCACAATAAACTAAATAAAATGTGTTTAGTTCAGACGGGTGTTAAGATGCGGTGGTGGATATAATCAGCACTTAACTAATTTTTCTCAGTATGTATAAAAATCGTTTATACCTATTTGAAATTAAGTAATTTTGAGTATTTTTACAGTTTTTCTTAACTACAGGTTGGACTAACCTTGTTACGTTCATTTTTATAACTTATTTTCGGCCATTAAGATATTGAAAGTATAGGGTAGTTAGATACTAAATATTAGATTTTTATTGCGTTGTGATTTTCTTAATCTTTAATATATAATTAATTATGCCTTACATCGTTGACATAATGGAAGGATTAGTATATTAACACACTACACTTGATTAAGTAAATTATAATGAGAGTATATTTTGAATGCTTAACAAATAGTATTAGTACTATATTATAAATAACGTCCTCCCCGAGCGTCACAAGGTTCGCCCGAGTCCTACCAGATTTTTACACAAGAATGCCAGATTTACTCGGCCCAACCCTACTTAATACCTCGGTTGGACCGCTATTTACTGGTCATTACCGTCCTACCCTTCTTCACCATGTTTGAATTTGCACCAATGGGAACGTGGCAAATTCAAACTGTTAGAAGGTACTCGAAGTTTTTTTGTTCCCCTTCCTGACGGTTAGGCCGCCGACTCAGTTCCTCATCTGGTTGACCCCCCTCTTCCCCCAGGAAAGGGAGACACATCAACTGTCGTTCCTATTTTTATACTTATATATAATTTGTCCTTATCAACCTTTGCCAAAAGGTTCATTAGTAAAACGCCTATATATAATATATAAATATATCAATATTATGTAAATCTCATATATGACATAGTTTTAAATGTAGTGTTTCCTATTTGGATATATATCGACAATGGTTCTATTTAAATTCTTCTACTTACGTTTGGTTTATAAGATATTAACTTTTTTTAAATTTATATTACTGCTCGTCCATAATATACATATATTTATACTAAATGGATGGGGTTGAGGAAGGTAAGTTATTAAAGAATTGAGAAAACATTTGAATAGAATTATCGAATAAATCTTTTTAAGGAAATCACACCAGTATAACCAGTGAGCTTAGAAGCAATACCTATTTTCACCGGCAGAGCAAACAAAACTGATGCCTTTGTTCACTTGTGCACTGGTGTGAAGAAGTTTACTCTCATTCGTCATCACTCTCACCATACAAATAAAGACTATTTTATCTTTAGACCCATGCGGCTTCTTTTTAGCTAATAGAGAAACTAATAACAGCGCTACACATAAAGTGAAAAAGAAAATGTAATATCACTGGTGGTTACATAAGCTTAATAAGCTGATGTTAGCTATAAACGTTTGGTCAAGTTTTTACCCTGGCAAAACATCTATGGTTTAATTTTTGATAGCTAGTATTTAATTTGTTCTGTTAGTGGTACTTTGCATTATTTCAGTCATCCATTTTGACGTGAAACCAAGCGTTAAATGCCATATAGGTTTGCGACTTCTACGAAATAGGTCAAGGTTAACCCACGATTCTTCCACTGATAGTGTTATTTTACATTTAGTCCTACTTTGTGTTAATACCATTTCAATACCGGTATCCCTTATCAACCATCTTTGAACATGTTATTTAGATTAATTGTTAATACATTTGTTTTACATTCAAGGTTATCGTGGAGGCTCTAATTTTAACTCCGACCCAAAATTGTATGTGTATAATTTATACCAGCTGCACTGGAAGAGGATAACGGGTAGTTTGTAGGGTTTTTATACAAATTAAAATGTAGCTTGGTTTTAAAAATCATAGTTATAGGAAAACTTTTATTTCTTTATGAGTAAAATATTTAAGTTTAAAATAAATACCTTAAACCCTTTAAATTCATTTTATAATATCTCCAAAACAATTAAATTTGATTTTTTAGTATATTATAAGTTCATTATTATACCTTTTTAAATATTTTACAACAGATTACACATTAAGCTAACAGCTAATTTATGAGTGATAAAATGTGATTATTTGATTAATTTTAATACTTTTTAATTCATATAATACACACAATTTGTTCTAAATTTAATAATTTATTGTTACGTTTCAGGCGGATTAAACAAGTCAATTATTAACTATAAATAAGCAAAATATCCGCTATGCATTAATATGAACTTAACCGAAACGACTTTTATTCCTTCCGAATAAATCGTTTGTCTAATATTTATAAAAGCTGAGTTTATTCTCTGTCTAAATAATATTATTTTTATAATCAATTAGGTATTTTGAGACACTTTACATTTCTTAGATATGAATAATTAAGAATAAATAAACACATTAAAAAATTAAAATGTACAAACCATACGAAACGTTTACAAAAACTTGATTGGGTTTAAATGAGAAACAGATGCCAAATTGAATCAATTAATTAATTTCTTATTTTTAAAAATAAATACATGAATAAAAATGTGTATATATAATATTATTGCATAAATATATAAAAAAGTAAAAATTATGGTATTAGTAGAACATGAAGCTCAGTAACTCGTCACAAAATAGGACCCTACTTTATTTCCCCAACCCTCCCTTAAATTTGGTTTTCATATACAGTGTCCTTCCAGGACACTCATTGTCATTAGCATACATATCCCTACAGTCATAGCAGTCAGGGGATATAAGTTTCCCCTCCAGTGCTAGCCCTGCCACCAGAAATTGTCCCCTCTACACCCGCTTTCACCCACATTACGGAAAAATCCTCTAATCGGATGGTACCCCACCGCCCCTCACTCAAGTCAAGTCGTCGTAAGAGGATACCCCTATAAAATTCAGAATATTCACCAAATCTACGAGGAATTAGTGTCCCTGGTCCTGCCATCCAGAAGTAGTGGAGAGGTGTCCATCGAGCATGCAGAGGAGGTCGGTGCTGGTTAAGATTATCCATGGCCTCTGATCAGCATAGATATGTTATCTCTCCTTCCTTTCAAGCCATGCCCCTCCCTTAGGCCCATGGCCTCTGGTAATTATAGACATGATCTCTTTCTTTCCAGACCATGCCCCCTGTACCTAGGTCCAGATCCTACGCCTCTCAGATCTTCTCCCCCTCTTTCATTACCCTTTCCAAGCATGTATGTTTCCTCTAGACCAGCGGTTCCCAAACTTTTTGAATGGCGTACCACCCCAAAATTTACCATAATTTGGAGTACCACCAAGATGACGCTGAATATCTACTATTTCAATACATTTCTTATGATGCCCAGGTATATAATAACATATAGGGCGTGCCTCCACCAGATATCTGAGCTAGAATCAGTGTTGACAACCCTCCAATTATCATTTAAATCTGTTTTAATTTTGTCTGGACTTGGTTGTAATATATTTATAAGTTTTTTGACGTGGCTCTATCTTTTTCCTACTTTAATCTGCTCGTTTTGTTTGACTTGTCACGCCATACCACTGGGAATAATTGTTTGTACCATTGGTGGTATGCGTTCTGTAGTCTGGGAACCGCTGCTTTAGACCAAACTGGAATCTTCCTAGAGCCTCCTGGTTATTCTGACTCGATTGTAGAGGAGACCAGGATTTGAATCCCAGCCAAAGGTGGTTTTCCTACTCTCACTACAGGTGAATTATGGTGCATTGCCTTTCTCATCCCTGAACACGAACACACGTTTCACATGTATCACACGAACACTTGTATCACATGTTTCCCACAAACATGTGTATTAAATGTAACACACGAACATGTGTATCACATGTCGCACACGAACACACGCATACACACAGAGAACATTATAATCCCAGCCGAGGGTGCTTTTCCCACTACAGGTGAATTATGGGTCCCCCTTCCAAAGTGTGTGTGTGTGTGGTAACATGGGAGTTCCACTGCAGTCACACGTGTGCTCGTGAGAACTTAAGTTGGAAAATCTGTAGTTTTATTAACCTCTAGCCCAACGAGGTGAGCGTGGAAGAAGCATTAATTAAATTTTGAATACCAGTTTATATGATATGCTCATTATTTATAAGTCCGGTATCCTACATACTAACCGAATTAAAAGTAATAGTCGGTGACCTGGTGGTCTAGGGGTAAGGTGTCAGACTTCTGTGCTGGCGGCCGGGGTTCAATCCTCGGTCCCGGCACAGATTTATCTGATTTTCAAACCCTTCCTTCACCGCTGACAAGACATCTTGTGAATGTGGGGAATGCCAGACTTTCACCGTGGTTCGGATTCCACGTTAAACTGTAGGTCCTTCATTTCATCTCACAATCACCCTACCATTACACATTAACTTAAGTGCCTATAACCCGAACGGGTAGTAAGACGCGGTGCTAATAATAATAATAAAAGTAATAACACTTTTTTCTTAAGTCAAAATTACACACACACACAAATGTTAACCTAAACGTGCAAGTATAAAATAGTATCATTAGGATAGTTAAAAATTACTTTCACCTAAGGTTATCAAACTTAATTGTAGAAATATAAAACATTATTTTAAAAATAAGGCTATCGTTAGAATAAGCTTTTACCTTGAACAAAATTTAAAAAATATTGTTGACCGTCTTAAGAGAAACCACAATTTTATTAAAAACAAGTGAAACAGCCCAATTTTAAAAAGAAAGGAGCTTTACGATTATACTTTGAAGCTTCAGATACCATAACTATAAGTATGAATGCATTAAAATAAATCTAGTCGCCTTTCTAGTTATTAAATGTTGACTCTAGTTATGATTCGCACGATATTGCATAATGCAACATATCGGGATTCTTCTATGCTCAGAATTGAACTTGAGGTTTTTGGTTTGACACAACAAAGCTAGGATTCGTTTCATTTTCGTAATAGCAAGAATATTAAGACTAATTGTTAAAGAATAAATTAATCAAAACAAATTACAAATAGAACACAACTATATTCATTAAGGGTGTTAAAAATTTTAATTTAGATAAACTATCAATGCGCTAGGAATAGGAGGGTATCCAATAGTCATAACAAAAATCGGTAATCTATAACAAGATTTTTAAATATGCAGTTTGTGACGTGTTGGACGTAATGTGATTTTTTGCAATTCCTCTGAAAGAGTAGTATTGTAATTGGCAAAAAAGCTAATCTAGAACCTAAACTATTTTACCTAACATGCATTAGTGGACCATTTACTAATGGTAGATGTATACATATAGATGGTAATGTCGATGTTATAATTAAACAGATAGAGTATTGTGATCATTTAAACGTGTATAAAATAGCTTTTTAAAACCCGTTAAGAGTAAACGCAATCAATATTACAGCTACACATATATGAGTTCATTTTATTTCCCTTAAGTTTTTTTTTTATCGTATGGCACAAATGACCGGAAGGAACATGACATCCATATTCAGTCAACTTATGTGTAGATTATTAACCATTCTGGTAGCTAAGAACATTGCCCAGGTTACACCACCGGAGGTTGTCTACACGTCGTAACCGCAATGAGATGATGTGGTGATGGTTATTATGGAGTTGTGAAGCCACCCAGTCTTAACAAAACCTAAGTCTAATTTACTAAACCCTGGTAACCGTTGGGCTGATTTTAAAAATATCCAAGGTACCAGCAAGGAATTGAAACCGTGAACCCTAGGCTTGTAGCCAGGTGCACACTGATCACTACACCATGGGGCCGGTATCCTTTAAGTTGAGCCACCCCTTTTCCAACAATTTTATAAATACTTAACGTGTTAATATTTAAGAAATAGTTGACTCCGTTCCTTTTTTAGATAAATCCTAGGACTGTTATACAATAAACAAAGTCGATTCCCTGCAGTAACAATTGTTTGACATGTTTAAATTTTATACAAAAGCCTGTAGAGATTACTCTAGACTCTATAGGACAGTCTAACCAAGGCTGATTCAATTTCTAGATCGCCTAGTCTTACAGATTGTGTCATCTGTATAGGAGACATTAACTTCCCTATGGTGGAGGATCTAAATGGGATTTATCTAGATAATATAGCAGCCCCACCATCACCGAGCTCTAGCGAGGAGGCTAAGCAATTGGTAGGATTCGTCATCCCTAACCCTACACGTTCATCTACGACGTCTGATGAACAGAGAACTGCGATCATTTCTGGGGAGGAAGATGAAACAATCTTACTACACTCCTCCCCGGACACACTAAAATTGGAAGCCCCCCTAGCTATACTCTGACGAGGAAAGTATTGACTGTCGTATGCCGATGTTTGATGACCGTCAATCCAATGCAGACTGGTGGAAAAGGCATGATCACCATGGTGCGAACATGCTTTGCTCAACGTTTCAGGGATGATAAGGTAAGCGTTCACAAAATCTGACTATACCTTCACACTTTAAAAAAAGTGATAGAGGGTTAACATATTGGTAGGTGGGGTGGTGTTTAAGCTCTCATATTATGGCTCTCCCTCCCTCCTTAAGGAGGCGTGGTCTTATATAAAGCCTGATCCCCTAGTTGATTAATGTTAAACTAAACTGTTTACCCTGAGGCGATGGACTTGCGAAACATGTTATTTGTCAGCGAGAGCAATGAATAGATGATTCCTTCTGAAGCACTCCAAGGTTGGGTGAATATTTGGTGGATGAGAATGAATGAAATGTGGAAGCCAAAATATGTTAACGATAGGAAAGAATAGGGGTTTAGAACAAAGGGAGAGCAGGGCTATGAAGTATAACGAGAGTCGTGGGATGAAGAGAGGTATTGTGGAGTGGAAGGAGAGCAGGCGAATGAAGTAGAATGAAAGTTGTGGGCGACAGGTGTTATGTAGTGAAAGGAGGGCCGACTTATGGTGGTAGAAGTAGAGTCATTAGATGAAAGTGGTATTATGGGGTAAAAATAGAGTTGTGGGAACAAGAGAAGTTATATATGGTGGTAGGAGAGCCGGTTTATGGAGTATAAGGAGATTCGTGAGATTTGGATAGAATAATAAGGAAAGAGAGGTGGCTGAGCTTGCTATGAATCCCAAAATTCTTGAACTGTGGGAAAATATAAACAGTGGCCGTTTAAGAACAGTGTACCTGGAGATAAGTGGTAATTTAGTTTGAAGTGAAGCTTAGGGAAATTTGGTTTTCTAGGTTAACACTATACATTCAAGTACACGGAAAAAATGCTCGAGCTTACTTTCTTTTTTTATACGAAAAGCCTTTTAGAATATTCAAACATTTATTTTGCCATCAAAATTGATACAGTATTATTTTGATATTTTATTATTGTTATTTTATGATTAGGCCTATTAATATTATCAATTGTGACAGTTGGAGAACACACGACTTGACGTATGAATGTATGAAAAATGTTCGAGCTATCCTTTATAATTGCCTAAAAGGATTTTTCCTCTAGGATTATGACAGTTGACAGGGTCATCGGAAGAGTGGTGTGAGTATCCAGGACACAAATAACACCGAACTATTTCCCCTCATCCACATACCAGTGATTGTCCACTATTTTTAATAACTATCTTTCTCATAGATACAATAGTCAAAGCCTTCAATACGTCTGCTCAAGTTAAAATTGCGTTTATTTGATAATAATACAATAATGAACTATGTATAGGAGTGTGACTCAACCATTTCTAAAAAACAAATATTTAAACAACCAAATTTATTAGAGCAATAAGAAATAATTTAAAATCCCCCAGGTTTGGTCAGCAATGGCGGAAATTTCTTTGTGTAGGGAAGGATGGGGTAGTTAACGAAAAAGGAGTTATTAGGGATTTGACCTCCCCCTCCCCCCTTCACAGCCTAAATAGTTCCAGAAGGCCTCCACCTGTAAACGTTGGACAATTGGCTGCTTTAAAACTATTGGAGTGGTCCTCACCTGGAATCTTTTTGAAAACTCTATTCCTCTAGAATCTATTTGAAGTGAATTTCTTCTGGCTTTTTTATTTTTAAGTTCTTATGCCCCTAGGGGATATTTGAAACGCTTTTCCTAGAAATTTAAATTTAAATTTAAATTCGATGCCCTTAGAATAGTTTTAAAGTTTGTGTTAGTCGTATCACATTCAAAAATATAAAAGAGGATTGAAATAATTCTATCCGGGCCAAATTATTTCCCAGAGGGAAGGAAGCTATTTTCTGGGGAAAGTTCCCCCTACCTTAGTTTTCCCACCCCCAATGCTTTATTTAAAAAGTGATCAATGTATTTTTTTTATTAGGAAGAAGGAAGTGCTATTATGCCCACACCTCTCGTGGACCCTTCTGATGCTATGGGAGGCAACGTGTCAGCCCCCGTTTACACCGGGGCCGATAGTGGGGTTTCGCGAACCAGACCTGGGCACGGTACAACAAGTCTTTATGAAGGGGTTGTATTAAGAAGGCACAAAGGATGATCTCACCCAAATCTTTATTTAGGGCTCTAATTCAACCCTTGGTTGATTCGATTACATAACTGTACGTCAAAAAACCTCAACTCCTTGCCCACGCGTGATAACATCACAATGACCGCGACGTGCTCCCAACCAGCCCCAAACCGAGAGTGCCGCAATTAACTTGAGGCCAGAACCTTGAAGCCAGACGCGACCACGCGCAACCGTCCTCGCAGAGACAAACAAATGAGCAGCACTGTGCACACACAAAAGAGTCAATGGAACCTCGGCACAGAGTCCCCCCCTCAAACTTAAGCGCCGGGAAGAAAGAAATGAGGCGTAAACGGTATGGGAGCAGAATAAAGTTACTACAGAAGAAAATTCGGACCAACCAGGGAAAAAAACATAGAACAATATCACATGTGACGAAATATTACAAAATAGAACACTTGGTTCTTGTTAACCTTGGTTAAATATAACTTGTTCAAAATTTAACAACATCTAGAGTTCAATGCAATCGCACCGAAGTTTAACCTACCTATATAAAAATTCCATCACCAAAATTAATTGCATTAAGATATTACATAATTATGTCCAAAAATATTCCTCGAAGGAGTTAAGGTAGAAATACATGATTATTAGAACAAAGTGATTGTATAAGATACATAATCATTTTTCTACAATATTTGGGTCATTCATCGAAAATGCATTTTCGAGAAAAAAAATACGTAGATATCAAATTAACATAACACAAAGTCCTTATTACTTTCTCCCACTCTTAGTTCACTCAGTTCTTTGCTGCATTATCTTAGAACTACTTTGTATTGCCTTTCCAATGAACTCCCATTTTCTATTGTCATTATGTTAATATATGAGGTACATGCAACATACGGAAACGAATATCAGAACATAAGTACACTCTTTTCCTTCTCAAACAGGACATACATAAAAACATTAAAAAAAACTTAAGCACTTTTTTTCACCCATGGAGTCAGTGACAAGGTTTTAGTTGTGTGACGTAAGCATGACGCGTGGCTAGACCAGTGACAGGATATATTAACTGAACCGTGACTGGGGTGAGAAACTTTGATTTAGTCTACGGAACTGACCACCGGTAGTCTAACTTCGCTGTTTTGTCGTTAATGGCTCTAATGTAATTATGTAATTCATACATGACTTTATCTCCGACTTTGTATGGTACCGGATATCTTCTTACATTGTACCTACGTGCTACCTTACCCCGTGTTTTTTCATCTGACTTAAAGCTTCCCCCACTCGGCCTCAATGCATTTATTGGATTGATCTTCCAAAGTTCCCGGGAGTATTTCCCACCTCAGGTTGATAGGGAAGAGAAAGTCATGGCCTAACATCAAGGAAGAAGGGGTTTTCTTGTGGTTTTTATGTACAGCGTTATTAAACGCTATTTACTACGGTGTTAGGTTCTTATCCCAGTAATTATGGTGAACATGGTGAAAGGCAACTAAGGCGGCCTTGAGGTTTCAGTGGAACCTTTCCACGTGGGAAGATTGTGGATAGTAAAGGGTGTTGGTAACATGTTTTATACCATTATTAAGACACATATCCTCAAATATTTTGGATGTAAGCTGGCCCGCATTGTCAGACCACAAGATATGAGGGTATCCAAAATTGCGAAACAAGGTAGCATTCAGAGCGTCCACTACTGAGTTAGAAGCTTCCACCCTCAATGGCACCATACACACAAAATTTGAGAATCCATCAACTACGGTAAGTATAACTTTATGTCCTTTCCGTGATCTTGGCAAGGGACCTAATAGACAATAAAAAATATTTCAAACGGGAAACTAGCAACACCAGAATTTAACATCCCGTATCGGCAATTCTTATCTGGCTTAGCCCTAGACACACCTCACACTGTTTAACCAAGTCCCGGATTTCCACTTTCATCCCTTTCTAATAAAAATACAAACAGACCTTATCTATGATCTTGTTCGCACCAAGTGTCCTCCAACTTGGGACTCATGGTAAAACTCAAATATCATCCTAGCCAAACTATGGAGAACGTAATGCTTCCAACCTCCACGACGGGTGGGTTGTATCAAAAGAGAACCGTTATGCAGCTTAAGGTGATCGGGATTGGACTTGTCTTCACAAGATATATCAGATTTGACAGTTCAGGATCCTTTCTCTGTACTTCTTCGATTGTGGTGAATCTTTAATAGGTCGGGTACGCTCGGAGTTTATAGATATCCCCCGATGGGATAGCAGGTGACCCAGATACTCTATCTCTGAAACTGTCAACCTTAGTTTCTTCGGGTTCACCGTCAAATTGTCCACCCGCTACCTATTCAAGACTTATCTAACATGTCACTTATGATCCTCCAATTTGTTAAAATAGACAACAAGGTCATCGTGGTAATTAAAGGCATACTTAAAATGTATATCTTAAAACACGGTATGTAATAGCCGTGATAGAATTTGGAACCCAGTTGAAACACCAAAGGTAACGTAATTGAACTCCAAGAGACCGCAATGTGTGATAAATGCCGTATACTGCTTAGATTCTTCAGTTAAAGGGATTTGGTAGTAAGCTTTGTATAAATATATGACCGTGTAATACTGAGCCTGGACTAGATACTGAAATGCCATCTCTATGGTAGGTAAAGGGGTAGCATCGTACAGTATTTTTTATTCAATTTACGAAAATCGACAACCATATGTGGCTCATGCCCGGGGCGTCCTACTAAAAACGCCGGAGAAGCATAAGGGCTATTAGGTCTTCTCACTATCCCCTTCTCCAACAAGTTCTCAATATGCGCCTTCAAAACTTCGGGCTTAGAGGGAGCATAGAAATAGGCCTTTGACCTTACTGAGATATGGTAAATTAATTCTATGCTATGAGAAAATACTCTAGTGTTACCAATTCGGTTGCAGACCACATCGGATGCTCGGCCAAAATTGTCTCGAACTTGGGTATGTGGTCACGTCTCTCTTCGAGTACAGTGGTGCCAGGAGTGTCAGGGAAAAGCAGGGGTGTCAACTTCACTAAGAGCCCTGAATGAAATTTGAACCTTATCGTTCCAGAGTACACGTTAATGGTGGTGCTAGTCCCCCGGAAAAGGATGTGTCCCAAGATCATTTGAGTCACCAACCTGGGTGCGACAAGGAACCAGAATGTTCAAGCCAACCCTGCGATTTTCACTGAGAATTTTATTCTCGTTACCACCCGAAACCTTTCAAGACTCGTGGTAACACAATCTATTTCACATCTCTCTGAGTCCTTAACTAACCTCCGCGTGTTAAGCGTCCCCAATAAATCTTCCGAAAAAGCGTTATGTAATGAGCCTGTGTCCAGTAGGGCGATTATTTTGAGTGTTCTAAGTTTTACTGGAGCTCCCTACAACATTGTTTCCGCAGAATGACGTGGAGGACAATTAGTGACGATCTGGCAAGGAAACCCAATCCCGCGTCCAAGATTAGGTTTTCTCACCTCACACCGTGGATATGCCTCTGCCAACACAACTGAAATATTCGACCGAGATTGTTTGTCACAGTTGCGCGCTAGGTGGAATTTGGAATTACATCTGTAACACTTCTTTTCTTTAAATTGGCTGAGTTTTGTCGGTGTATGGCTACTTATATACTGACGATTGTCATTCGCTACAAGGTCGTTCGCTGGATAAAGAGTTATATCACTCACCCCCACAATCCGAGCCTCCTGTTTAGTAGATTGAGCACACCTAATGTAGTCCCGAATCTCATCGATACATTGTTGGAAATGAACCGCCACTTGTAGCAGCTGAGAGCCTGTCTCTACTTCACACCTCCTTATGTTAATCCTAATTGAGGTTTTAAAATTAGAATAAATATGATCTACCATTTGCGCATCAGAAAATCCCTGACGCCTACGGATAAGAGTCTGGATATGAATAAAGAATTCGTTGACTGGTTTAAGAGGTGTCTGAACGCACCCAAAAATATATCTCTCAAGCTCATCTACGTAGTTGGCTGAAAAAAAAAATACAATTGAAAAAATTCAACAAATCCACGTCATGTAGTCCAGTTATGGTGGTTGTTACGCGTCCAAAGTGGGTTTTGACCTAAAACTATCTCGGACAGGGCTGTCACGCATCCAAAGTGAGTTTTGACCTAAAAATATCTCGGACAGGGCTGTCATCATTTCACCGTCCGTTAATTTATAGCTGTTTTTTTAATTCATCTATTTTTCTAAGAAATCTAGGGAATTAGATCCAAGATCAAATTTTGGGCTCTCCCTTTCTAATGTTAGCTTCTTTCTTGAGGGCCACGCCCATCTTATTTTCTACCTCGCCACAAAATCGTTTGGGTTCCTCTAGCTTTGTGTCCTCCTCAAGCGACTTCAGCGATAACTTAAACAGGCAAGATCTCAAAATACCGAACGTACTACGAATTTTATTTTCTACTTACGGTACAGGTTTGTCATACTGCACTATTATAGTTTGCAAATTGTTAAATTTATCTGTGAGCAAGGGATGTTCCAAATAAAATGCGCGAGAATTGTCTATTAACACGAAAGAACGGTTTTCCTCTTTCTGAAGTCGAATTCATCACTAAGTTGTGACCTTAATTGATTGAGAGTTTTTTTTGCTTTGAACTACGAATTGTCGATTTGTAGATCAACTCATCCTTAAACAATCGATTAGGGTCAGGATGTTCCAATTTACAATCTACAAATAGGATTAGACACCATAAAACCAAACGATACATGATATCCCAAAATACTTAAACACCCATGAAATTTGGCTTTACCTTTAATATCAACCTCAATCTAGAAGAAATAAAGTACTTTAATCACGAAAGTGTGTCTTGGGTCTCTTAACAGGGGTGTACTGGTTTCTGAAATGGCCCCGTGTCCACCCTCACATTGAACAAGAACCAATGGTTTGACTTGGGTAACTAGTGTATTTCCCTGATGCAAAACCTTGCCATTACGTGAAAATGATACTTCATTGTAAGATTGCTACATCTTATTAACTAATTAATTCGTAAATAATATTAGCCTCACCAATAGTGTTGGCCCCTACACATCAAATTGACCATAGTTATAAAAACAAAAATAACTCCTGGGTTACTCATATAAATAAATTATTCAAAAAATAATTATAATCCAACATTTCTACATTGTCAGAAACTATTGTGTGACCCTATTCCACGCTTCCCCTTTAGTTTGGATAACTATAAACATAGTAACACTGAAAATCAGCTAAAGTTTGATAAGAATGATATAAAAAACTTTAAAATTAATGGTTCCATAGAGACAAGTACCAAACAGTTGAATAACGGTTAACATGTCCAATGGTACCAATGTAAACAAATAAAAAACTAACAATCCCATATGGTTAAGAGTTAATTAAATCAAATTTGAGATAAATAAAAAGGTTTGGGTGAAAATATACATTTGAGTCCAACTTAGATGGTGTATATATTTTCCGAAGTTCTAGGTGATGATGGTGATGACAATGACAATTTATTCCGTTGAGTACTATTTTCCTACGAGAGTCAAATCCTTCTCACCTTACCGAGATACAATTCCGTTAACTTAACTGAAGGATTAGTTGAATGGACGAATTGTTGGATTGTTACAAGTGCGCACCGGTGACAACGCTTGTGAAAAAAAACCCACGGTCGGCTAACATCTTTACCCACACCTCTCTTGGACCCTTCTGACGCTATGGGAGACAATGTGTCAGCTCACGTTTACATCGGTGCCGATAGTAAGGGTTCGCGAACCAGACTTGAACACGTGACAACAAGTCGTTATGAGGGGTTGTACGGTGTTGTATGGTGTTACTGTACGGCGAAGCTCGTGTAAACTGCGGGTCTTGGATGAACCACCGTACGGCATGATTTGAAGAAGAAGTTCTTCATAGGGTTGAACATAACACATCCATTAGCAGCCAAACCATTGGACGTGACATGGGTGTTAATCATGTGAGCATCTATAAACAACAGCTCCACCCCTACCAACTGAAGAGAGTTCAAGCAATTAGTCAAGCCAATGTAACGTGACGAGTTTTAACATTTCTCACTGATTTGTGCAACGTTACCTGTTGCAAGTTGTATTTCCATGGCTTGTTCTTTTTACCGTTGAATCTTCCATCATCAGGGAATGTATTTTCAACTCCCGAAATGGCCATGTTCAGGACGAAGAATACCCTCACGCCACTCGCTCCACTAGATTCCAACAGCAGTTTAGCATCAACGTGTGGGCTGATATTATTGATGGTTGTTTAATTGGTCCGTACCTTCTTTTACCTCACCTCACTGGCCACGTCTATTTGATTTTTTGCCAGAAGTATTGCAAGAATTGCTGGAAGACATACTATTACGAATTCACGAACAGGTCTGGCTGCAACAATACTGTGCATCACCAAAATTTTCAATCGCCGTCCAAGACTACATACGCCAGGTATTTGGGAACAGATGGATTGGTTAAAGGTGAGTAATAGAATGGCCTCCACGCTCCTCAGACTAAGTTCCGCTAGACTTTTTCATTTGAGGCCAAATTAAAAACCTGGTTTAACTTGTCAAAACTGAGGAAGATCTGCTAGGATGCATTATCGCCGCAGGGCAAGACATTCTAATTAGGCCTGACATTTTTGAAATAATGTACCAGAACATGCTTAGCATGTGCAATAGTTACATCGCAGTTCGTGGTCGTCATTTTAAGCAATTAATGTAGCCATCTTATTTGGCATTGCTAAACATTTTTAAAATAAATGTAAGCAGATAAACTATTATGAGAATTATTCTTATTAATGAACATATTCACAGTTCCAGTCTGCAACGGAAAAATGGTACGTTTCCGGACACGAGTGATTTATTAAATGTTGGTCTATTCTTGACCCCCTAAATACCCTAGAAGTGTTTAACCTCTATTCATTTACAACCAGTTTATCACTTATATACGGTGCCGTAACTATGCACGTGCAACAGGTTTACAGACACATATCGCATATCACATGCATGCTACGGTGGTGCCGCAAGGCAGAGCCAAGCACCCTTGGGAACATGTCCTAGGACCGTTTCTGGGTTGGTACCGAAAATTATCTAACCCCCTTTCACGAAAGGATGGGGAACTGGTTTGGGCCAGATACTTAGGAAGGTGAGAATTAACTCTTCCCCCTATTAATTACTCACTGGTTAGACCGGCACAGGTACTGTGCCTCCCACCCTATCCAGGGTGGTAGCTGGAGCTACTTCCATATCGTTCACGGAAGTGACCTCACGGTCTTTCCACTTTCCCTTGTGTAAGGGAATGGGATTACGCCCATTGCGCATGGAGAGATGAACTTTCCACCACTTGTGCCTACAAGTGAAGGCACCCATGATATAGCACACGCACTAATAGCTGCCCAGGCTAGTACCCGAGCTCTAAAGCGGCTCACCGCACTACCATGAAACACGGGCCCCAATTCTCGAAAGCCCAAAGACCCGCAGGCCCAAAACTTCCACAGTCTGTCCATAACATTACTCGTGGATGATTATACCCCTTACCCACAGTGTCCAATCCGTTACCATGGCCACCACATCACTGCGGTGGCATCTTCCCAGCCCTGTGTACTACTTACAATGAAAATAGTCAAACGAGAGCATACTAGTCCACAGGAGCCACACCACCTATCCTATAGTCACCGACTTTTGGCACGGGAAGGTGCACAGGCATTGAGACTAGGACTATGGGGGCCCATAAAGGAAAAGACAAAAAAAAGTCAAGAATAATATTTTCAAATTTTAAATTTCATCACCGTGCTCTGCTGTGTGGTTCAGACAGGCCATTGAATTATTTAGCAATTTAGTGATTCATCATTACGTCGGTTAGTTCCTAGGTGCCCTCGACGCACTTTGCTCACCAACATCTGAATTGACTGAATCACACAACTGATCGAAGGGTACTTAGAATCTATTAGCGTTGTTTATTTACAATATATCAGCTACAGATCTCACTATCAAGTATAACAAGTATCTAAACATGTGTATAATTCAAAGCTTTTAGTTTGAACCCTTGACACTAATAAATAAACATTAAAACTGCAACTCCCGCTAATGTTTTAAGGCTCTTCATGACTTTGGATTAATTTGCGTCATTCTCGGATATGTCTTTAGGGTCTTGGGGAACATTTACAATAACTGTGATAGGAAGAAATGCAAAGAGGTATATGTTAATTACTGCACATTCAATTTGGGACATCCTGTATACATTCATGTTAAGAAAATAAATCACCATCCAACACCAAAAAGTATGTTACAATGTTCTAAGATATTCATTTAAAGAACTGGTGCAAATTGCAAATTTTTTATGAGAGCCGGTCAATATAACCACTGATGGGCTTTCTAGGTATATGCATGTGCTTGGGCCTCCTAGTGTTAAGGCCAAAAATAAAACCATACACAGGGCACATGAAAAATTAGTTACGGCACTGCTTATATAAACCGGTTCATTTTCTAGGTTTATTAATATATATTTTGACGTTTAACTTGAAAACCACTGATAAGATATCAACAGGATTTCCATTCAATGGTGCCTTACACTCTCAGGATGGACATAGGATATATTTTTTACCTTAAAGTATAATACATTTGATAGTATTCAAATATTATTTCTCAAACCACGCAACTAACTGATATTTTCTCCTTTCTGTCGTACTTGATCTCCAAATCAACTGCACACCCAAAGTGTAATCCTGATATAAATTATATATAAGTTAAGTTGTTTGTTTCGTTTTCACATTGGTAGGTAAAATGCATTATTTTGACAACTAAAAAACACTGCATATACAACACATCTTAATTTGATTTTATCTTACATTTACTTAGATATGTATTCAGACAAATAGATATCTCCCATTAAAAGGTTGCTTAAGCTCCAAAGTGACAATTGAAATTATCAAATAAATAAAATTTAATCAATATTCAATTATAAACGCTCAAACATAAGACAAAGAAATTGTGTACAAGTACTTAGGAATACTTGAAAATGTACACCTTATATTTTTATACTTTTACTCATATCGAGACCCTAACGACTTAGGTCGTTTAGCTGCCTCTGAGAGTTACTTCTAATTATTATACATGCGTCTTACCTTTACAGGTAGTAAGACGAGATTTACAAAACTTGAATACATTCCACTATGTTATAATTTATAAGATAGGGCCATTGTGTAGTCCATCAAGGTAGGACTGCTATAAATCAAAGTATTAAAATATGCACTCAGGAAGCTTTATGAATGTCTATATATATTCTCCTAGGCTTACATATAAAGTTCCGAGACCACTATACTGGGTATATCAAAACAAAGAAAGTTAGTGAGCTGAAACTAGGAATAGACCTGCGTACTCAAATAAATCCAAGGGTGTGGTTAATTGTGTTCTATTTTCCTTTAAAATTATGAACTTAGTCAAATCTGGATATATTTGTAGTGCGCATCAAGCTATGATAATGATATGTGTAGTAAACCTAATTAATTTGTTAGGATATAAATATATTTCAATACGTGATAGAAATTTCGATTATAATTAACATTATCTTTAATTTTAGTAAACCCAAAATTGAAACTTACTCGTGCAAGAATAAATGCTATAGTAATTTTGTTCTTATTTGAAAAAGAAAACTTATATTGTTCTTTTAATTTAAGACATTGATAAATCAGTTCCATAGTAGAGTTCTTATTTTGGTAGAATATAGAGCAAATCAATCTTTGAAATTGGACGGATACTAAGTTCTCTGACTGCAGAGAGTCACTGCACCCCATCCTCCAGGCTTAGGTAGTATAGTGTGGTTACAGCGAGGAAAGACAGACAAGCTTCTTTGATCAACACCATACCTTTTGCCGACCAGGCATGGAGGATTGCGTCAATAACCACTCTACATAATTTCTACTGGCACCCTGGCTTACCTACTAGATGTGTGACTTTTGAGGCTAAGACAAATTGCCCCTAAACAACTGATACTAATCGTCATTGACAACTTATTTGGAATTAAATAATTAATTGATATAGACTATGAAATTATAACGAAATAAATCTAACTGGATGAAGCCATCGTTGAGGCTGTGGAAGGTGATTCTAGCAATTTAACTAAAGAGGATGAAGATGACTAAGACGAAAGTCAATAAAGTGTCCCGATAGTGAAAGAGATGTTGGAGGGTATCAGTACTGTTGCAAGATTTATTAATGTTTTTAAAATTTGTAATCGTGTGTATAAAAGTGACAGGAAGGATACAACAAAATAAAACTACTCACTAAAACAGTATACATCAAGCAATGGCAAATATTTAAATGTGTGTTAATAAATTCAATTGAAATTGATTCTGTTAGTAATATTTTGTTTTGTTTATCACTATCCCTTTCGATGAAGGTCATGGAAAAACACATTTCAGCTTTAATGAACTTCGGACACTGTGAACAAGATTTCTCAATCTTTGACGTTAATTATAAGCAGAGTTGAGAGTAGATTGAGATTGTGACGCCTTTAACCTCGTGAACACCAGTAAAAGTAGTTCCTAAACCAATAAACTTAAGGTAACACGTTTAATATATATTTAATTAAACCCCAGGGTGTGCACCTCAAACGTATTTTTTTAGATCTAATATATTGAGAATAAAACTGCATAACTACTGGGAGGTATTTTTTAAACTTCATTAACAAAAAAATTTGAGCTTTATATAAGTATGTATTATGTCAATCAGAATGAATAGACATACACAATTAAATATTAAAAATTTGATAGTTTATGACAAAAGAAACGAAAGAAAGAATTAATATCAACATATATAAGAGTCATCTGCCTCAAGATTTATTTTCCATGACTGGATGAAGTCAGATATATAATCATGATTTTCCCGAGGGTGAAACACGTGGTTTTTAAGAGACTTTAAATTTTGATAAATACTGTAGCAGATTCCAAAGAAGACAATTAAACTGACATATTTAGTTATAATACGCTTCAATATCTACTCACCGTACTAAGATGTTCTTGGATTCCCTCGCCATCTTGTTTGGAGAAATCATTCAAGATCAACATCATGGCGGCTTCAACACATGCTTTCTCGTCTACTCCTCATGCGCAAAAAAGTGTGGAATGAACTCGACCCAGTGACCCGCTGCGCTCGGAGTTGCCAAGCGGCGTTTCAATGAACCTTACCTTCCCCTCACCCCGCAATCTGTTATCCCTCCTTTGTTTCTCTTTCACCTCGCTTTCATCCCTCTCTCTCTCTCTCTCTCTATCTCTCTATGATTCTGAGTTTATCACCTATTTTGTTTTGTTCCGTTCAAGTCAGATTTGAAAGTATAAAATGGCTGTTCCCCAGTTTCACGGTATGGCAATCTATCACAACGTAGCTCTGAAGAAGGGATCCCTGATAACTCACTCGACGACGGAAACATGCAGTATTGGGCGTGGGATCCACCGCCGCGCCGTCCAGGAGGATGTTCTGCAATTTCATAAGTATTTGGTCGTCATTTTCAAGTTTATTTGACTTTATAGTCTATTCTTTGTAAAAATAGACAATGTCGGTCAAGACATTGTGCTTGATAAATTTATGTTTGTGATCTTTATAGTCGAAAGCGACTTTTATTTTTTGTAAATTTCATATTCAGTCGAATTGACTGTTAAATCATCTTAAGTCTATCTGAATTCTAAACTATGATGTTTATTTAATTGGTTGTATGTAGTGACCCTGTAACTAAGGGTTCAGAGTCTAAATGACTCGTATATGTAGCAAGTCCTTCAGACTAGATATATTAGTCCTAGCGGTTTTGTTCTCTTGTACAGTTTCTAAATATGAGCCTTCTGCTCTAGATGTAAGAAGGATTTAATTTTAAATCCTACTGGTCCGTAGAAGTTACATAAGACTGGTCAATGTTTCTCATGACGCCGTGGACGTCATGTGCATTTGTTAATATTTAGTATGGATTCAACCAGGCTGTCTGTCCTTATTTAAATCCCTGTTGGTTTTTTTTTTGTAGTTCTAGCTTTGATTTGGGCTGGTGGTGACTTTTCGCGTGTGGTATTAGCTTGGGTGTGTAAACCACGGAACTCCACTTAATTCATAGTGGGGTCCGCGCAGATAATACCGTTTTTCTCGTTGCCCATTTTGGACGCCTACAGTATGTGTATGGCTATTAGGCGTAGTTCAAATTAGTGATGCGCCCCTGAGAGAGTGAGTCACTATATGTTTGTACTATTGAATGCTCCGGCAGTACGAATAGGGAAAGAGACCAGCCATAGTACTATTTGTTGACACCATTTGTTAGCCATCGAAAAATGTAATAAACATACCTTTTTATTGCTTTTCAAGATCCAATGTCTTTAAAGTTCTAACGCTACAGTTCCAATCAAGCAAGAGTGATTAAATTATAAATGTGTCAAAATCCTAGATGTATACGATTTTTACTTAATTTTCATTAATGATTACCTTACTGCTTTCTCTTCTAGAAACTCCTGACTGTAGCCTGGCACCAGCCCAGCTTTTGTTATCACTGCCAGACAATCACCTTTTTCTATTTTATTTAAACAAACTTAAATCTAGTGTTCATGTATTCATGTTGTATATTTAATATTTAATCCTGTTGTTATAATAAATCTATTTGCTATCTAAATTGTTCAATCTATTTTAGATCATGTAACCTTGTCTTAGTTTACATTCCCCTAGTTAAGGGTATATGAAACAAGTAGTCAGGGAAGTATTTATATATTGTACCCTAGATTTTTTTAATCCATAGTGAAATTGAACCATTAGATTTCTTAACTACCAGTTCGGGTAGCTATAAACCAATAAACATAGAAAGCGGAATCTTGGCATGAGCCTACGTTCTAACGAAATCCTTTGTTTCTCATATTAATATGTTGCGAGCCTGAGCACTGAAATATTAACTGCGTGATTTCTTGTGTGGGGGGAGGGGAGGGGTGTGCCATTTAAATCTTTAACTTGGTATACATTATTACTTAAGGAAATGAGGGGATGTGCACTTCAGGCGTTATTTTTAATTTTATAAATATTGTCAGTATTATGACTTTGACTTCGTGACCACCTGCGTGGGTATTTTAAAAAACCAATAAACCTTTAAAACTGATATTTTGCATGGATACTAAAGGAAACTGACTGTGCACAAATAGGGTTTGATTCCTTCTACATTCCAAAATGGAATACTGGAATCACGTGAGTACTAGTTTGTGATGATACTCACTTTGGTTCACGATCTCTATGTTTGTATAATAGCTATTTTTCTATTTAAATTCTTATATAAAGAGAAATGTCAACCTTCAATCGAATTTTATTTTTTTAAATGCCACTTACTTCAACTGGGTAGCATTGTGCCCTTTAAGTAAGTCTCACGTACAGGATCACTGGTGTGGACAGCTCCAACCAAGGAAAATAAAGACTAGTTGCTTGGAGTATGTGACTTTATACGAATGATGACCAAAGTGCACTCAGCCGTTAATTTATATGTATCACGAGCCTAATGCTTTAGACTGCGTGACTATCAGTTGGGCTAGCTTTAACATAAATAAACTAAAAAATATGAAACTGTAAATACGTACAAACGGACTGTTTTATTGTTTAACTTTTTGTATATTTCAAGCCTAGAGATGTAAATCGTGTGAATACCAGTTTGGACCTTTACAATATGGTTCAGCAGTATATCGTGTTTAATATAATAGTTATTACCGATTCGTTTTGTGCCTGTGCAACGCCGGGCGCTTGCCACTAATTAACTAAAATTAATACTAATAAAATAGTGAAATGTTATCAATTGTAAATCAGCAGTATATAATATGCTTGTACTTTTTAAAAGGCCTTTCCTACTAGAATCATACTATTTATTTTAGCCTGTTAGTGTTTAAATAGTTTAATCTTAAAATTTATCCAAAATAATGTGTTTACAGATAAACAATCTATTGTAAGGTGCACCACAAAGACTTTCTCACACCTTTTTCTAATAAAAATTTAGACACTTATTTAAAACTCGTAAGATATGTGATACCAAATAATATACATTGTTTCAGAAACATGATAAAAAAAAGCATCACATTCCACCAAAGTCTATAAACTAAACATTATATACAGTTACAGAAACATATTAAAGAACGGAACATCTTGGTCCATAAAAGACTATTAAAATCAACTCCCAATTACAAGACTTTAATTACAAAATATATTTGCTAATAGCTCAGAGACTATTAGATGTCTAAAAATACATAATTTACTAAGAAGATTTTATTTTTATTAGTCCTACAACTTTATAATGATAAGATATTTTGTATCTGCTAGGGTGCAGGGAAATTATCAAAATTTGATGTATTCGCTTATGTAAAATACCGTCAAGCAATTTCCCTGCAAACATGAGACACGGCATTTGATTTGTAATGCTAAACATTGCCTTAATATAGATTTTAATCAAAATCATTAGAGAGGATCTCGAGAAAATAAATGTTTTCTCTTCTCTCCCTTAAGTAAACCACCTTTAATATTAGGGTTGTATGAATAGTTCCAGAAACTTCTCCGAGTAACCTCATGAAAACCACAGTATGTACTATTATATAATTATATTAGGGTTTTGATAAAGTTATACAGATGAGTTTTGGAATTATCTATCTAAACCTAAAAAAAAAATCGTAATATAAAATATTAATTTTAATAACCTACTCAGAATGTGTATGTAGAGAATGAGTAGCGGAGGTGAAGCCACATTTTGTAAACATAGTATATCCCTTTTTAACCCAGTCATGGCTAGTGTCCTGGCTTTACAAGTAAAAGTAAATAAACCAGTGCACCTTTCTTTCACCTCGTAGCGGGCAATTTTAATACCAGTTCGGGAATATTTTTTTTTAATGTGAGAGAAATAATTATCAACTGTCAAAAGCAATATAACCACATTGAAATGGTGGTATTAATATAGTATTAGTATTGACAGGTTTTAATGCGTAACCAATATTGCAGTTTCATATTTTACATAAAGTTCGATAAAAGTGACATTACAACCAAACCATTAATACCCTCCAAATAACAACACTTTCTCACATTTTATTGGCAACATTATTTGCATTTGACAAAATAATCACATTTATAAATAGTGAAGAAGTAATACATCAGGATCATAACGTGTGCTACTAAAGTTAATTTGTGGTAAGCTAGTAAACGTTGACCTCCATTATTTCATTGAAACTAGTAGTGCTCACAATTAAAATTACTACTTAAAATAAATGAATACAATGGTATTTAGAAACTTTTATGACATAAGGACAGATTAGAGAAATTAAAGATAGTGAAAGTTCACCTTCAATAAATTAAAGGGGATGTCTAGAAGAGCGCAGATACGTAACACTGACGTCAATAGCTTCCACGTTATTTAAGAAGGGGTTTGTTATTTTAAAATGTGGTTGAGACTAAAGTGGAGACAAAGATTCATAACTTCGCATTTCATAAACGAATGAAAAGGGTTATAAAATCAATATTTATCATTGATTTAGGGAACCGAATAATGTTATCATTATTTAAGATTGCTTTAGTGGTTTTGAAGCTTACAAACTGTTACTCTCGTAAGAAATACCACAGTTCAGAGCTATATAATTTCAAGCAGGCTGCACCCTTAAGTACGTCCATAATAACCTACTTGATAGTGATTTTATTGATCCGCGCTGGTAGCGGAATGAGCCAAGCTACTAGACATTACATTTCAGTTTTTTGCTGATGAGAATTTATGGGTTAGAATGCAGTCTGAATTTGCTAAAAGTGGTTTTCCACGTATAGCTTTCCAATACCTCGCTTCGTAAAGGGAGGTGAATTTTCGTTTACTCTAAATGTCCATCGTTATCGCTTTCTATTAAATTAGTTTCAGTCAATTTCTCAAATTAATGGCCTTAGTTGCAGCTAGAAATGTTGCTAGACCTAATTTCAATATTCATACGTCAAGTCACTGACCTGTAACTGTCACATATTATCAATACCTTTATCATAACACTAACAATAATGTAAGATCTTATTAGTTTTGGACGAAAAAAATGGTCGTTTGTGTTTTCTAAAGGTCCATTTTTATGAAAATTGAACTTTAATAAAATTCACAATTGAAAAAATGCTTTATATACCAAAAATAATAACATTTGTCTGTTTAGACGTTAGATACTACCCCAAGATTGAAAATGTGTATTATGCTATAAATATTCAATAAACAATTAATTTTGTTTAAATTAATAGAGCTTCATCATTATTCCTTCTATTACGCTGAATAGCGGGCCAGGTAAGACATTTAAGTCTACGTTGAGTTAAAAATAATGTCGGTTAGTTATAAAAAGTTTTTCTTTTTTTGCACCACGTCTTATTAACTGTTCAGGTTGTACGCATATTACTCAATATTAAATAATTATTTATTTTAATTAGTACCTTTAAATACATAACTATAATTGTTTTATATAGAGCTGTAGGTGTTGTAAAGGTTGATCAAGGTTAGCGTGGATGGTGAATGTGAAAATTAGAAGCATGGATCACACGTATAAAATCTCTTCAAGAATACCATCTTAAGATTCAAACCTTAGTTTGCTCATCACCAGAAAACTAGTATATGGAGAAAATTAGGGAAATTATTTGAAATATCTAAATTTATATATTAGTATGGAAATACACCAGACAGTTCTATAAAAACTAAGGGTAATCGGATGAGATAAATGTTTATTTGTTTAATTCTAGTATTTAACGTGCACGTTCTAAACCAACAGATAATATCAGCACACAGCTTAAAAATAAATTTAAATCTACAAGAGGGATATAACCTAGCCCATATGGTTAATATTTTTTCGTTATTAAATATTAACCTCATATTATTCTACTAATGATAATTTTTTTTTGACCTTTCCAGAAACTGAAATTAGGACCCCTAGCACATTTGGCAGACGCATTACCAACTGAGCTAATGTAATGTATTTTTAAATTTCTAGTCAGAAATAATAGATATGTGGGGTTGGGCTATATTGAATACACCCAACTAAGTTTGTAAAAAGACAAATAAATCATATTTGTAAGTAAAAAACTATTAAGCTCAACCAGGGAATGTATTCAAACTTAACAGGTGGTCGCATAGTCTAACGTTTTACTTTATTACTCTACTAAATTGCCAGTGATAGGAAGATAGAGGTTTCAAATCCGGTCGAGTGTACTGAGCGTTAAAAAAAAAAATTACCACACTTTCTTTATTCAAATATGGGTAAATGTCTTCATCCCTATTCTGTTAGCGTAATTAAAATGTGCACATAACTCAAAAATGCACTAAGACGCGGAGAATAAAACAATAGAATAAATGATACGGTGCACCGCACAAAATTTCCTTTTATCTTAAAATCAAGACATTTACTAAAAATTCGTCAGATATGTGAAACTAAGTAATAAACATTTAAGAGAAACGCTCCACTAAAATCATTAATGAAATAATATACACTCTTGCAGAAACATTGAGAAAAGAGGAACATCTCGGTCCACTCTGTCCACCAAAGAGCATAACAAACGATTGCACATTTTTTTTAGCAAGTGGTTAATTTCACATTTCAAAGAGCTCCATAAAAATGCATATGTAGTTATAGTTCAGAAACTATTGGTCTAAGAAACATATATTCCTATTAAAACATTTTATATTTAATAGTACTAAAATTTTACGAGGAGTTATTTCTTATCTCAACTATTAGATGAGACATAATCAAAATTGGAATTTTATGGATATGTGAGGAATCATTAAGGTTTAATATTCATGGGAAAACGAGAAATGTTGTTTATAATGTTAAACAGATAAAAAAAATCAAAATTATTAAATTGTATTTCGAGAAAATTGACTTTCCTGTTTTTGCACTTCATTGAACTACCCTTAATCTTAGGGTTGATATATAATTATTCCAAATATTTATAATTTTTTTTTGCACTAGGTCGAGATAAAAAATATCTCACCAAAATAACTTTTTTGGTTTCAGGGGATCATTAAATGTCGACATCCATTAAATCTCGATTTTTTTTACGGTCACAGTAACTTATTCTCAGAGGAGTCGAGCGAAAGTAAAAAAGTTAGCACTCATGAGATAAAGTCATGTGCGTTGGCTTCTATTTAACCTTACGGGGAACACGTTGGTAGTATCATTCTAAAACAAATTACTAAATAAAGCTTGGAATGGAATTCGAATCAACAATAAAAGTGCGATTCTTAAACGTTAGCAGTGCCCAGATCATTGCGTAAAAGCGGAATTGAATGCCTTGAGTCGGGCCACTGGGAACTTTTCCTATAATTGAGCTATTGGTTTATATCCCTTTAATTTAACTTTATTAAAGATTAAATTGAACATTTAAATCGAACCTGTAATTTCAAAAACAAGGTCAAAAAACACAATTTATTCAACAAAGACAAATTAATTAATTTTGAACACTCGAAATAAATCACTAGATATTTGCATGTATAAATAAGGAAACGATATCTTGAGTTAAGATTTCACAAAATACCAATTCTGTTTCAAATTTTAGTAAACATCTAGTGGTAATCGAGAAGAAAAATATTATTAAATCAGCTTGTTGACCACGTTGCAAATGTTATGGTTCAAATTTACAAATTTAATGTGACAATTAATAATAATATATAGAATGTGTTTATTATGTTTGTAGAGCAAATAAAATGTTTTGTAAAGTGTAACAAAATATATTTTACTGCACTGTTCAAAATAAATAGAGAATTCAATTAGGTTAAGTTTGAATATAATAATAAATAGTAAAAACAATGGTAGCGTATAAAATATATTAAATTACTTAACATTTGGAGTTAATTTACAAACCTAATAATCTATGCATTTGTTATATTATTACTAATGGTATAATTAAAATTTGGCGTTGAGCTATGACATTCTGGCCAACCAGTTAATTCAATAATCACTTCCTTCTCAATTAATACAAGCTACTTACTCGACATCATTTAGATAATATTCCAAAATTTTTATCTAGTGATAAGCTAAACAAATCCATGACAGAGACAAATAATAATGTCATGAAACTGCCTTAAAATTTGCGTTTATTTGTTCAACAGACTTTGCTAGATAACTTGCTGTTCTTAAGAAACTTGATAATTTATGGCCGCCAGAACGTAGGCTTGCCATTTAATCCAATACTAAGAAACTTTCATGCAATCCCCAACTTAACACACAAACTCATTCAAATTCATTTAAAAAAAGAGATAATATAAAATTATAAGAGCAATTTTGAAATAATTGACACTTGTTTTAATATTGCAAGACATACGAATATCTGAAATGCTTTTCAACAATGCAGAAGGCAGAAACTATAGGTTGATTATTACATTATATTTTGGTGTGTTTTATCATCCAGTCTCCCTAGACATACAGATTATATGGATATGAATAATAATCGTTTGCCTGGAGGGGGGATCAGTATGGTATGATTTATAGTAAACCCAGCTTGGATTTGAACCCCTAATTCTCCATTATTAGAAAACCGGACTAAAGGAGTTTATTGAAATATTCATGTATTTTCTTAGAATATATTACTACTATAATTCCACTTGTAGATGCCTATCTTCTTATTGTTACTTCCTCTGTAGACGCCTATATTCCTACCATCGTTCCACTTGCTGATGACTATATTCCTACCATCACTTCACTTGAAGATAACTATATACCTACCATCACTACACTTCCTACTTCAACTGAACCTGTAGTTGCCTATCTTCTTACGAAACTCCACCAAATTACATAATATCGTTCCTACTATGATTCCACCAGGATACCTGTTACCATTCATATTGTGACTCATTCAGTAGACGCGATAACAGTCCTACCTTGACTCCACGAGTAAGCGTATTACCATTCCTACCATGAATCCACCAGTAGACTTAATAATATTCCTACAACGACTCATATAGTCAATGAAATAACATTTCTACCGAGACTCCGCCTGTATACAGTATGGCAAGGTAATATTTTAGTATTTTTAACTCTCACTGCTATTAATCTTACTATCTACAATATAGCCGGAAAGTCAGATCTGATTTTAAACGGCTACAATTTTATTAACAATGGATAGACTTACACTATATAAGAAGTGTTATTTTCACCAGTCCATGAGCATATTTGTGGCATACCAAATCCTTACGTACACATTGAGTTGTTAGCAAGCCGTTGTAAGCGTCGCGTTATGTCATCAATTGTCTTGTGAAGGAAACCCTTGGGAACATTTATAACACAGTATTAATATGTTCCTCTAATACATCCAGATTGCGTGGCTTTGTGCTTCACACCTCATCTTTAGCCCAACCCCACAAAAGTAAATCACATGGAGTTAGTTGAGGATTTCTGACATGCCATCTGTGTGTTTCCTGTCGTCCTAACCAACGCGCCAGAAAGTGTTAGTCTATCAACACATGGACGATGAGGGTGAAATGGGTTGGAGGCTGAAGCATCATCCTGAAGGAGGATAACATTGTGAACATTGTCTCATTGGGAGACCACTGCCCACACATCTTGACGCAGCATGTTTAGATACCGGTCACCGATGACATGGCCCAAGGTCATGCTGCACGTAACCGTCACCTTTGGTCAATTTAGCATTTTCTCAATCTTTTTTTCTGGGTCACGATCTGCCCAATATTGGCAGTTGTGTCGGTTCACGTGACGTAAACAATTGCCTCGTCATTTCAAATAACGTTACGAAACAGATCCGTTCTATCACTGTGCCATGAAAGCCTAATTTGTCTGTGTCCCATGCACCTATACCTCCATCCGTGGATAATTCCTGTACGTAATGAAGTTTCCGGGGTTGAAATTTAATATATTTTTTCAACACAGTATGAACCGCATATCTGGACAATCCACTCTCATGAGAGTTCTGACATGTTTATTTACCGGGGCTGCGCGTGAACATTTCCCTCACTGCTCCGGGCTCCGGATTGTAGACGATAGTCCGCTTCTTCTTGAATCTGCAACCAACCCAGCTGTCACTGTTTACGTGGCAGTTTCGAGTCATGCTGGTATGAAGTGTAGCATGTTGACCGTGAATATCTCTCCACCATCACTGCATAAGGATGACAGGTTTATACAAATCAAAACGTGAATATATCTTGGTTCGATCCTCCAAAGACGGTTTGTCCCTGGCTTGTTAATTCCTGCCAGGTAGGCAGCCAGTATAGCTGTGTTGCGTAGCCACCACGCTCTCCTCACCTTAACCCATTAGACTTCTTTCTGTTGAGCTTTTTCAAAGCTTTGGTGTACGAGACAGCCTTGTTAGCCAGACTAGGTGCTGCATGTGATAAGGTTCAAGAAACACCACGTGTTTTCGAAAGATTAAGCCAGTCATTGATACTCCACCTCAATTATTGCAATGACGTTAGGGGCCACTATTTTGAACACTTGCTATGAATCTGCTTTTGAAGCTAGGAACTAAAAACATACAATAACTACGGTTAGTATTTATTGTTTTAGCTTTCAATTCTCCAGTGAGTGTGATGATTAAAATCCCACCCAAGTGTGAACTGTGTGAGAATAACTTGCTAATATGATAAATATCAACACATCGGAGCTTATAAATAAGGAAAGGTATCTGAGTTTTTCCATCAAAACACACAGGGCGCCATTGTATATCTATGTGAATTTTGTTATAATATGTTCTATGTCGCGTGTGTTTTCTAGAGCCCTTCGGGGCTGGTGTCAACTGTTTGTCCCTTTAAGATTCTCGTGTATTTTATTCTTGTTTATATATATATAAATAATTGTTTATGTAATAATAAAATAAAACCCTTACAAACAAACAAACAAAACACACAAACCAGCCTTGTTTACATAATTTACGTGATACATAGTCACACGTGCCGGTAAAAATAGTTAAACGACTGCAGTGCGAAGTAACGCTGCGATTCTGGTTGCCTACCTGGCAGGCATTTAGTCTTGTCTCTGATCTCAAACTTGTGTGATTATCTCGAAAACGGGGGAAGCTAGACAGTTTCTCTAAGACAACATTTTTGTTCATTTTAAATCCTTGTTTTGTAATCTTAAGTCAAAATTAGTATTACTTACTCTGTCATATTTTATTGCAGAAAAAGTGTTACAACCCCCCCCTGCCAGTCATTGATACTCCACCTCAATTATTGCAATGACGTTAGGGGCCACTATTTTGAACACTTGCTATGAATCTGCTTTTGAAGCTAGGAACTAAAAACATACAATAACTACGGTTAGTATTTATTGTTTTAGCTTTCAATTCTCCAGTGAGTGTGATGATTAAAATCCCACCCAAGTGTGAACTGTGTGAGAATAACTTGCTAATATGATAAATATCAACACATCGGAGCTTATAAATAAGGAAAGGTATCTGAGTTTTTCCATCAAAACACACAGGGCGCCATTGTATATCTATGTGAATTTTGTTATAATATGTTCTATGTCGCGTGTGTTTTCTAGAGCCCTTCGGGGCTGGTGTCAACTGTTTGTCCCTTTAAGATTCTCGTGTATTTTATTCTTGTTTATATATATATAAATAATTGTTTATGTAATAATAAAATAAAACCCTTACAAACAAACAAACAAAACACACAAACCAGCCTTGTTTACATAATTTACGTGATACATAGTCACACGTGCCGGTAAAAATAGTTAAACGACTGCAGTGCGAAGTAACGCTGCGATTCTGGTTGCCTACCTGGCAGGCATTTAGTCTTGTCTCTGATCTCAAACTTGTGTGATTATCTCGAAAACGGGGGAAGCTAGACAGTTTCTCTAAGACAACATTTTTGTTCATTTTAAATCCTTGTTTTGTAATCTTAAGTCAAAATTAGTATTACTTACTCTGTCATATTTTATTGCAGAAAAAGTGTTACAACCCCCCCCTATGATGGGGGTGGGTAACGGTAACAGCACATTTAGTTTATTAATGATCAAGGTTTCAATAAGTAGTAGATAAAGATTCGTTGTAATACCTTAATCATTTTTCATACTATATCACACAATAGTCGTTTTTAGCCATATCTTTAGGGGTGTATACCACCCTTACTATTCAAGATGGACCCTAGGTTTCTGATGTGAATTATTCTATTTTCCCCCCAATTAATAGCCTGCCAAAGTGTAATCCAACTTTTTAGATACATGTTTTATATATAATGTATTCATAAATTTACCAAATACTAATATGATACACATAATATGACATTTTAGCCATTTTTATAAATAAATATAAAGAAATAAGTCAACAGTGAACTACCCTTAAACTCATTTCACCTTAAAAAGTAATTATTTATTATTATTATTTGCCATGTATATCACTCCCCTGATCTGTATTTTAGCAAACACGTTAAGCCTTTTTTGAAAAATTTGAAATTAAAATCTTTTAACATAAAACTATCTTTAAATTAAGGGTTAGGGTCAAAATTAAGTCTTGAAATTAGCCGTATAGCATCTAAATATCAAGTTTGAACAAACTTAATCAAGCAGGTTTATATAAAAGCCTAAGGACAAACAAAGAAATACATAACAGTAAAATCTACTTTTTGGGCTAAGGAATCGAATTAAATGTGAATATTCATCATAATATTGAGGTCGAAAATTTTCGCTATTTTCATACTTTATTTTTATAATATAAAGTAAAAACCTATCAACGATAACAAGAATTAGAGCACTTACATACAAAGCAAAAATTCTTCATTGGATTACAAAGTTGTTGAACACATCAAAGTTACACACATGTATACATAGAGGTGTATATAATTTTAATATTATAAAGTTTGTGTATGCACTTAAAAAATTCCATTGTATAAAGTATCTAAAGTCCTGACCTATATTCTCTTTATACTTCTTCTTCTGTTCCCGGCATTCTGGTAGTTTAAGCAGCATTCTCTATTCGCTACGATTCTGATACATTCCATTCTCTCTCAGCGCCTATAAAAATGAACTATAGCTACTCAAAAATTATATAAATTAATAGTTATGGTTTTATAAATATTAAGTTATATATCTTTATGTATATGTAAATATACACATATATATATATCTATTTATAGTGGTCTTTATATAGTAATAAACATGTTTATGTATATATATATATATTAAAATAAATATATTTATATATATAAATATTTAAATAAATATATGTATGCATACGTATGCTTATGTATACACACATACATATAAATATATTTATATATATATATATATATAT
>CABFVZ010000787.1:103384-181371 GCA_902151445.1 Timema monikensis | reverse complement strand
ATAAATATATTTATGTATATATAAATATATTTCAATATGTACATTTAAATATCTATTTATTTTTACGTATATAATTATAAATAAATATTTATTTAAATAAATAATCGTCTTCTTAAGACAAAAACAAGGGGGTTGATTTGTTGTGATTTCTATCCATCCAGAGCTGGCCATGCACTCTGCCCTTCATCTGGCTAGTGCTGCCTGCACCATCTGGTAGAAATCCCATGTACTAGGGGAGTTCAGAAAGTTTGGTGTTCCCCCTTTTCCTTCGAAACTGAATTTATATGAGTAAGCACGAAAGATCCAAACCATTTTCTCGTAAAGTTATTTAAACATACTTCTTCCTATAGGTAGCTGTGTTACGGAAATAAATATATAGATGTATAAATATATATATAGATATATATATATATGGAATTTATATATATAAATATATAGATATGGAAATTATATATATATTTATTTATACATTTATATACATAGGCATATATATGTATGTGTATACATTAGATCTCTATTTATAAACGGTACCTATTATTCACATGTCTCTTCCAACCCTTTCGGACTGCTCCAATTTGATTACATTAATTAAATAGGTATAATATATGTATAATTCAAGAGCAAATGGAATTTATCTTATTTGGAAGTAGAATGTAGAACCAATATAAAAATACACCCATAGAGCACCCAACCAGTACTCGAACCTCAAAATCATTGTCTTCTAAATACGTACCAGAAAATATTATATTGACATTATTTGGTCTAAGTGCCAATCAAGATTCAGAAATTATTGCAAAAGTTTGAACGTTCATAACCAAACATAAGTAATTATAGTCTTCAAATATATTTTATTAATTACTTGGTATTGAAAACGAAATAAAAGTAGTGGTAGAGATTTGTTTAAGGAGCTATAATATATATTTCTTATTCTGTTCTGATGGCTTTATCATTATATGAATATCATCTCGGTTTACTGAAGCTGTTTAACCAATTTATTGAGTGATTTTTTCCCCTCTCTATTGCAAATTATGGTACTTTTACCATATTTTATCCACCCCATTATTACATTTTAGACCTACACCAGTTTTTATAGTAACTGGATATAACTCTTCAGCAGCTGGTTCCTTAAGAGTGCCAAAAACATGGTAAATAATTATGTAAATGCTTATTTAGAATAAAAAAAATTGAAATATGTCTACTACAAGAAAATAAATTCAAGGTTTAAGGGCACAGATAAATCTTCCAAATCCCTATTATGTAACCTTCGTTTATGCTGTAGGGTTGCAAGCCTAACTTGTATTATTCCACACTGATAGCTAGTATACAGTAAGATAGGGTCATAGTGTAATCCATTAAGGAAGACTGCTACCTTTTAGAGTAAACGGAGTGTACATAATTTCTTATTTATATTTATAGATAAATACTTCTATTAAATAAAACTTATAAAAGTCAAAGATAACACAAAGAAAACTAAATATAAATATTACTTAATTTTGATTTAAACTTAATGGTTCTTCAGTTAAATATGATACTTTAGTTATTATTAATATATTTGTAAAATATGCAATACTAGTAACATTACGGAAAACCATTAAAAAATGTATACATTTCTCTCGCAGTTTGATGAGAATATCCTAATTAGTGTATTTAAATTAAAAACAATATTATTTACGAAACAGATTTCTATTAAGATTTGAATTAAATCAATTGACTTAAATTATTATTATTATTATTATTATTATTATTATTATTATTATCATCGCGTCCTACTACCCTTTCTGGTTATACAGACTTACACTAATGTGTAATAGTAGGGTGATTGTGAGATGAAATGGAGGACCTACAGTTTAACGTGGAATCCGAACCACGATGGAGGCCTGGCAATCCAAAATTAACTTAAATTGATTTCACTTAAACAATTGGCAGGCTAGTTAAACTACCTAGCTCGAAAAATTACAATATAAAGAGAATATAATAATAGTGTCTATAAGTATGATGTTACGTAAATAACTTTTCCTATCATAGCAAAAGAAATATTTTGACAACATTATCAAGTATTTATTGTTCAAAATTAGTTTTATTAATTTTATTAATATATAATTAATATTTTATTTATTATTATTCTGAAATTTGCTTTTCAGAAATGTAAATATTTAAGTATCTACCGCTAAACCATATGTTCTATCATATGATAATATATGTACGGTACGTAGCTCCACTTATATTATACAGAGTTTTTCATTGAATTATAAGTTTTTAAACATACTGAACTGATACCATCTAATTAATTAATTGTGTGACATAGCAGTGAAGTTTTACCAAATCCAATTAAATGTATTCCCTCTTAAAACATTCTGAACTTGATTTACTAATTGTAAAGTTTTCACTAATGGGATAGGGATGTTTTTGGTTAAATTTTAGAGGAAATTAATTCACATTTTCATGTAGGAACACACATGAGGAAAATACATCTGAATAAACTTGACCAGGATATGAATCTTGACTTGCTGTACCAGACTGGATGATATTCACGCATTTTTACGTGGGGCCATTAGTGTATGCGTTTAGCTAATTGAATGTGTGATACATTTGTACAAATTGACTGCTCATACCAACATTTTTGAGGAAACTACATGCGTTGTTTGTCTACATACAAGTGCGTGCGTTACTCTTGCAATAGACTTGATAACCAGGGACGAGGAGGTCTGGGAATAGATGGTTGGTTGGATGAATTGAATTAGGTTTTTACTAATAGGTTTACCTCTGTGCAATATATGCGGATAGCTCTAAATTGTGAAGAAGTGGGCGTGATGTTTTCCCCCCCTTTTTTTAATAGCAATTGAATGGAGAATATGAGAATACAATTTGAATAAGACTTAACTTCACCCCACATGATTAAGATACATGATACACGAGTGTGATGTATGCCAAAGAAATAAAACACTATCTCACTTTAACTATATGTCACTAGTGTAATTGGTTTGTTATATGATAATGATGTTTGTGCATAGCGTTTCTCAGCAATATTTAGGTAATTGAATATGCTAAATGGCATGGAATCTCTAATGACCTGCTACTAAGATTCCCAGAAGATAATTATGTTTGCTATAATAAGGTAGAGTCCATCAACAACAGGCGTAAGCTTATCAACTGCCAATAGCGCAGATATTTTCAAAAGTAATATTACCATAGGCATAATATATTTAAAGGGTTGTGCGAAATAACTATCGATGTCACAACATCTTTAACATTTAAAGTAACTCTTCAATCATGTTCCATATTCTTCCTTACAAATGGCCGTATGAATGTTTGTAACAATTTTTTGAAAATCAAAGCTTATATAAAATTAGGGTGAGAAATATTCATTTAGGCTTTAGAATTACTGAAATTTAAACTTAAATTTTAATACTTTAGAACTATTTTGTGACATAGCATATCAATGGCGTAGTCCTACCTTGTGTGCTCGTTTAATTCTGACGAGCATTTTTATAGCCAGAGTCTGTTCAATCTCCTGAGAGTAACGCTAGACTTGCAAATGTCAAAGGGAATCGCCTTATGGTTTTTCTAGGTTATGTCATGTTAGTCTAGGTCAACAAAAAGGGAAGCATATCACCTGATTGTTAGGTTAGAGTCAGTTATGAAAGGCTAGATGCAAACATTGAAGGAACTTGCTTAACAGTTAGGTTGGGTTGGATCAGATTTTGTTAGGTTAGTTATGCATGAATGAAAGGAAAGATTATGTTCATCCTTTGTCCATGCGTCCTATCTCGTCTGGTCCTAAGGACATCCCATTTACTTACTAATACTGCGCTAAACGTCCTTTCAAATTTTGTTCAAACAGGTCATTTTTCGAAAGTAGCGGGATTGTGGCAAACGACCAATGCTCCAAACCTTTCATGTATACACACACTCTTCAGTGCTAAGTTAACTTCCAGAGTCATGATCTTCAATCTACCTAATTCAGATTGTTTACTATAACATGATAAAATAAATTAATTATTTTATAATTTAGGCTTTAATATATTTTTGATACAAACTATTTTTTTATGAGTACGGGGGAAAAATATAGTGAAAGCTTTGTAATTTAGGATATATAGGACCTCAAGTTTATAATAGATTTGGACTTAATAAAATGTTCCTCAACATTTTAAAAGTGTAGGCTTTCCGATTATGAATGCAGCTATATTTGTCTTTACCTTCGGCTACTGCCAAAACGATTTAATGTATTTTGTTAAATATTGATATTTAAATAAGATTTTGTAATGCCTCGAGGCGAATACAGACTTTAATTATAGCTCTTAAACAAAGGGTACGTTACCAACGATTTTGTTTTGTAACCATGCCTTACTAAATGATCGGGCTGCTCCCATGTGTATTAACATTATTTCAATGCAGAAAACTAAAATTAATCATTTATTAGATTAACAATTATTGTTTACCTGCTTTGGTGTCCACGTGGTCTAACACGTTACTCTCGTGCTGAACTAGACTGCTGAACACGGGAAGATCAGGTTTCAATCCCAGTCAGGTTCACTGAGGATGTGTTTTTTTCTATATGGTTTTCAACTCTCCCTCCAAGAAAATTAGGGTGCATTTCCTCTAAATGAAGCCTTCATAATCCTTAACCCATTAACAAAATTAAAACATAAGCATTTAACCTGAACAATAAGTAAGACGTGTGTCGCTACCCATGGTTCAGTGAGCCTAACGTGTCAGGATGGGCTGTGTGGGATAGGTAGGTAGTGGCAGATAACTGTGGGGTTCGTTTAATCTGTTTTATTGAAATATATTAACTGAACTAAGAGTGTGTTATGTGATATTGGATTTAGAGCTAATTGAAAGAGTTTGAAAGGGGTACTAGTTCTGTCAATGTCCTTACTCAGCAATTCGTTCCCTGACCTATTTTTCAACGCTATAACCCTAGCTGGTGTCGAACACCTTACCGTCCAGCGCTGTGCTGTCATTGTCTAACTCTGACGTCTAAGATGGGTTGGGGCGTCCTCCGCTTTACATAACATTGACTCAAACTGTAGAATATTATCCTCACAAGTCGGTTAAACTTGTAGCTGAGTATGTAGAGCACCTTGGACTAGCCCTACTAGCAACTGGCCTACACCTGTCCGACCCCCTCTCCTTTCCTCTTAAGGTCCGAAACTCACTGTTATAAACCCAAAAAGGAAGAGTGCTTCCTCTGATACCAGTTTTGACAACGCTCTATGTTATACTACTTGGCAAAACAACTGATGTTTAAAAACACAACCTAGTCTGAATACTACACTGCTGAGTCAGGAGAGATGAAAGTGAGTTCATAGGCTTATGTCGTACTTGCCTGATCTAGCTTGACTAAGGCTGCAAGCTATGACACGTGCTTAAATATATGTATTATTCCAATAATCTCTCTCTCTCTCTCTATATATATATATATAGCTTCAGACAAGTTTTTAGACATAATATAAAAATATACAGAATCTGAAATTAGTTAAAACTCGATGTCACCAGGTTAAACTAGTTCCAGAAAAGCCATTTAATCCATATCAGTTTTATCTAGTTAACTCTAGTATTAACTATCTCCTGTCAGTGAAATTTATTTACAACAAAAAAGATTTGTTGAATTAATATATCGACGGTTTTTAATAAGATAAAAGTGTTTTAAAGGTTCATGCTTGAACTGGGAATGTGTAACATATTCTTGTGTTAAGTAAATTATAATAGTTTATTGTGTGCGGTTAATCAGTGCACGTGACTCCTCAATCTTTATTTTTGTATATGTTTATTACGTGCAGTGTGTATTTTTCGTTGTCTTTACGGCATGCGTGCTGAAAATCAATATAAGGTCGATTGAGGGTGATGATGGAAATTGCGTTTCATGGGGCAGTTACATAATATAGAGATAAATAAGTAGAGTAAATATTATGTGATGAAAATAGAAGCTTACAATATATTTTTTTCCTGAAAAGTTTGAAACAGAAAAATATTTTGCTATACTCGTCAATTGAAAGATTTGATATTATATAAATTGGAAAAGTGAAAAAGTTGGTCTCAGCAGATTAAACCATCATGTACTATTTACAAGAGAAGAAATCTACAAGAAGTAGTTCATGTAGCTGTAAGATATGGAGGTTTAGACAGGATGCAAAAGGAAAACTTGAAGAGCCAACTCATTCATATCTGAGATAACTACTCGTACATTATGGCCTGAATTAGTGATGTTATAAGAAGATATAGACAAAGTCAGGGTTCAGAATAATGTGTCAACCTAAAACATGCTGGCTTCATGAATGAAAGACAAGGACTCCACAAATTGTTCAAATGGTCTCCGCTGTGTATAGTTCATGAAAAACAGAGCCCTCAATTCAGGGACAAAGAAATTGTCATACAAAGCAATGTCCATTACTGAGCCTAGAGTTGGACTCACTATATTTTCACTGCCACTCAAAGCTATACAAAATTTCTATGATCAGGATGAACTTAGAGAAGTCATTGAGTAGATTAATGTAAAGGAAGAGGGAAGAAGAGGAGGAAGAGGAAACGCTAAAATATTTATTTTGTTAGAAAGGAAGGCCATTATAATTTGTCGGAACAGGCTAGGAAATTGAAATTGATATCTGTTGGAACACATCCTCCGGTTGATATTGGATTTGATGCTATCATATTATCTATGCTAATATGAACAGGTGAAACATTATATACCTCTTAAAAATGCGTGCGCAGGAAACATAAATATTTTAACTCTTGATGGCAAGGCAACATGGCTTGATTCATTAAATGAAAAAATTATAATTAACACATGAAATAATAAGCGGTTTTTCTCAAATCAGTAACGCTATTATTTGTCCCTAAGAGACAATTAGCTTTACCTAACATCGGGCTTAAGCTGTCAGAGATTTCAGTCAATACTGTTTTTGACTGGTCAGTACGGGTATAAACTATATTAGATTTTAAGTGCAAACTAGTATAGATGACTGCATTTGGTTATTTCTAGAAATATCTTGTTAAACTAGTATTGATTAAGAGCTTCGCTAGAACTAGTTTTATCTAGAGAAATAATGTTTTAACGGATTCTAACTTTAACACAACTGGTTATATATATCATAGGTTGAATAAATGTGTCAAATGTTTTGACCAGACAAAACTAGTACCTACTAAAATTATTCAGATATAAAGAATTTTGTTGGCTTAAGCTTGGTCTGGGAAGATGAGTGATGTTTCCTGAGTGGTTTACGTTCTTTTACTTATATCAGTTTATTATTTGCGGTTGATCAGTTTTCGTGAGTCCTTTGTCTTTATTTTTTACAGTGCTAAAATGTATATATAATACATATAATCAATAAAAATTACTTATGTTAACATGTTTAATTAGAGATTTTCACGGTAAAAACATGTTTGTTTATTTATTTCTTATAGGAAGTGGAAGTAAGCCTAAAAAGTACTACTCAAGTCAGTTGGCTTAAGCATGTTGTCATAAGATTATTTACAGTAGAAATTAATTTAATCAAATGTTACCTAGCCTAGATTTATTTGGTATAAGCCTAACTTTAAAAAATAAAATTCAATGTAGTTAAATCCACCAAAAGTCAGTTGACCTAAAGAAAAAAATGTAGTTTCATGCCGTAAGGTCTTCACTTTAGACCAAATGTATTTAAACTTGGTGATGGGTACCCGTAAAATCACATAGAGTATCCTACAGTTACAAAAGATACTAAAATTATCTTCATATATTAATATTTAAGGAAATGTGATTATAATTTTAAGAATGTTTTGCATATTGAAAAATAATAATTGGTTTTCCACATTCTTTGAAAAGGTGACTAAGGCAGGCCGACGGTAAACTAAGATTCATTCTAAAATTGGTATTGTTTTATTTTCAAGGAACATGTTACCTACTAAAAATAATGTTACCTTAATACATTTTGTAATTAAATCTACCATTGTCCCTTTAATATTATAATTTAAGCAGTACTTGATAGAGAGGAAACGACTTAGAGGAGGGAGTGGGTTCCACATTATATTTTAAGTTCCAAGAAATTCTGTTTCACACCTTATAAAAATACCTTCCCTACCCTTACCCACTAGATCTCGATGTCAAAAATTTGCGCGTTAAAGAGTACTTCTTTTTTTGACTACACGACCCGCCTCGGTGGCGTAGTTGGCTAATGCGCTAGTCGTGTTGAGCCTGACTGCTGAGGACGGGGAGATCGAGGTTCGAATCTCGGTCGGGTGAACTGAGGGTGGTTTTCCTAAATGGTTTTCCACTCTCCCTCCATGAAAATGCGGATTCACTTCCTCTAATTTAACCTTCCCAATTCCTAATTAATTAGCGTAATTAGTACTTAAAAGCGTATAACCCGAACGGGTAGTAAGACGTGGTGCTAAATATTATTATTATTTTACCTACACGCTACCTGACGTTTGTGAGCATGGTGTCTGCAGAAGAATTGTCTGGGACCTCGTCACATATTGTCTTCTAGGGTTCTCACCTGCTTAAGACATATTCATATGTTTGGGAACACAGTGTTTGGGGTACAACGTTTGGGTACCTGGCGTTTGAGCCCCCAGCATGTTTTTAAACAATTGGGGTTACCGATATTTGAAAGTGGCAATAGATACATCAATAGCACCAATCATATGGCTTGCATTAAAGTAAAATTCATTGGTTAGGTAATCTTAACGGCATGTTCAATAACAGAATTTATTTAGAGCCGTGTCTTACTACCTGTTCGGGTTATATGTTTTCAATACAGTGCACAATACAAGAGTTAAGTGAATAAATTCAAAGAAATTTATCAAATTTTCTTAATACTTTCAATGGGAAAATAATTAAAAATAAATAATAGTCCTTATGAAATTAATTTTTATTTCTGATTAGTTAACATTATGTATATGGTTCAAATATTAATTTACAAATTTTCACTTGTTTCTATTGCCAAATGGTCTAAAGCGTCACTTTAATGTTAGACTGGCTTGCTGATGATGAAGAGATCGTGGTTCTAATCCCAGTTGGGACTACTGAGGGTGGTTTTACCTAAATGGTTTCCCACTTTCTTTCCACGGTAGATCACCACTAAAAATTATTCCTTCCTCATTCCTATCCTATTAAAATAATTATCATGCATGCGTATAGCCTGAGCTGCTAGTAGGATGCGTTGATAAAAAAAATACAATTTCGATAGATTTACAAACAAATATGGTTATGAAATTAAGTTTCAAATAATAACATTTATGACTTTATACCTCTAAGATAAAAAAAACACTGTGTAGTGTTAAATACGATAGCTACAGTAAATGTACAACTCACCAAGCCGCTGTCACATTTCACAATACTGCCCCGGAAACTAACAACATAAATACTTACTGATGGCTCTCGCTATTCCTCGTCGACATAGCAACACTTAGTGGCAAGTCATGCAGCCTGGCCTCTCGCCAGATACTTTGGATATTTTCCTTATCTTATATGGAGATATCTTGAAATGAAAGATCCTAATTGATCCTTCCCATCTCACACGGGCACTCATTGTTTTCGAGTCATTGAAATATATTTGACTAAGGCATATGTTTAGGTTGCTCGGGAACACCCTGTTCTGCACGATAAGTTGCTGCAATGTGCTCAAGTCGATCTATTATGACTTATTTACAAATTTCTCTTACTAACTTAAAAAAAACATTATATTGTTTTATATCTTTTAAAAAAAGTTTCATTCTCGATGGTCTGTGGTTTGTTTAGCGATTCATTGGAGGTATTATTATTTAATGTAACATTAAAACACCTTAATGGGCTCTAGTTGTAGTGGTTATTTAAGATTAAAGTAAAAATATGTTCTGGTTTCTATTTATAACAGTTTGGTGGTGTTTTTCATATAGATTACAGCATATACCATATATGTTTAAGGACTGGTTAGTATGAATGCTAAAATATGATTGTAGGCTAAGATATTAGTAATCTTGTTATTCGATGTCAAGTAGGAATGTAGGAATATTCAATGGTAAAATGAAATCCCTAAATTGTTGAAATCTCACTCTGCTGAAAAAATTAATTAATTGTTTAGGACTAAACTTCAAATTGGATTAGCATTTGGATCTTCTGATGTGATTATTTAAATATGCGTATATATATATATATATATATATCAGTTAATTTGGTATTAATAATATATAATATGGTTGACAGCCCAATATCAGATATCTTGGTTTAATTCTCACACAAATCAAATACAAATATTTGATAAAAATGGATTAATTTCGAACCCTATCTTTGTCTTCAGTGTATTTTTATTAATAAAACCACTTTTCACTAATAATGTGTTAAAAGGTATTTTTATTAATTTGTATTTTAGTACCTAATACAGTGGTATTTGTCATTTTATTTAACAACTTCTCTAATTTATTTAAGCATATACTCCATTTAAGACCACCCATTTTCATGTCAATAAGATGGATGGGAGAGAAAACTATGTAACTTCTTATCGCAAGTTTAAGATGAAAACCGACTGCCAGTCCTCTAATCTCTTGAAATTTTCTGTTGTGAGCCAATAAAAAAATTACTGTAGTGTTTAGTAGTCATGGAGTAGCTCCTGTTTCGTGTGCCTTTTTATGTACCTTCAGATGGACTTCACATAAATCCTGTATGGTGTTAAGTTGCGGAAAAAACCATTGATCACATGACTAGCATTTTGACCGTTTAGCTTCCATATTAGAATCAACATGGCGGAACATGGGGTTTTGTGATCGCTTGTTTCTCAACCATTTATAACCCAATTTTATTGTCTATTTGAAAAAAAACTAAACTTGTTATTAATTTTGTGTAAAAATCATTTGGTCTTAAAACGTGATGGTTTTCTTAAAAAAACTAAAATAAACTTAAAAAGTATTTTCTTTTTGATCGTTTGTTTCCTGTTCATTTAAAAACAGATTTCTTTTTTGAGTATTTTGTGGTTTAATAGGGCTATTAATTCTTCGTAATTTTAACTTTGTCAGCAAACGCAACGATTTTAACGGAAAAATCGAATAAAACGTGATAAAATGCTCATTTTCTTTTCTTTTATTACTTATTTACAGTCCTAAACTTAGAACTAAATAACTGTTTTATGTTTCCAAAACCATATATTTTATTTTACTGTTGATATAAAAAATCTACTAGACTTGTACTATAGAAAAATATGTTGTTTATAAAAGAAATGTATAGTTTATTTTATTATTTTATTTTAAATCCGCTCAAGAATACAATACATAGTCCTCATCCCTCATCCTATTATCATGGAATAATACTTATCTCCTTGATTCTGACGGAATACAAAGGATGAATGTTCATCTGGACAATAATGGGTAATCTCTCGAAAAGAGTTCTTGCAAGAGAAGGGAGTAGAATAATTAGGAGATTGGGTTGATAAGAATGCTATATGAGGAATAAGTTCGCCGTCACTTTCTATGCAGTCGTAGTCTAGGCTCTAGAGTCTCGAGCATCAAGAGTCAAGATCTTCTGAAGCTGATAATGCATTCAATCCATCGTGACATTGGTAGTAGGCTTTTTTAATGTACAGTCTAACTGAACTGGTAGTCGTCAAAGTCATTAATCTTTGATTGGTGATTCTGGTGATACTGATATTCATCATCTGTAGATAAGGTTTTCATTACAAATTCCTCAGCACTTGCCTCCATCGTTTCAATAAGAGCGGTCACACCATATTCTTGACGGATCGTAGATGCAGTTGTGCCTGCTTTAAGTGCTACATGCTTTGTGACGAATTTAATAGTACAAACACACCCTAGAAGCACATGAATATCAGGAGATACGATGATGACATTCCTTAACATTTGATGTGCAATGGTACAGCTAGCTCTCTGCGTTTTCTCTACATTACACAACATCCAATACTCCTTTTCCTGAAGACTTCCACACAGTACGGAAATGGTAAAAAATAGTCACCAGCAAATCTTTATCTGGGTATGCCACTAAAATCCGTTGAAATTTGTTCACTAAAATCATATGATGAATATGGACAATGATTTTACCACAGCCTTCTCATGGTACCATTGAAAACCAGGTAAATAATGCCAGACACCTTCATCCATACGTACATACTTACCTAATTCGGGAGTCAGGTATTAAATTCTGATAGAACTAAAAATATAATTATGTTCATCACATTTGTTAAAATGGTGATCAATTAAAAATTAATGGTTCATAGCTTAAACCCAGAATATTAAGCCCAGTAACAATATAATAAATATTACTGTAATTTATTCGCTTGTAACAAAGCCATTTTAAAGATTATATTTAACATCGAATATATTTAAATTTGAGAATTATATTTAACAATTATTTTTAGTTTAGTTTTTGGGTTCTAGTAATTTTTAATGGTGTATTTTGATGCTTTCACTTTTAGGGTGAAGTTAATATGTACATTTTTTTTCTAATTTTAAAGTTGATTTAAGGAAAAAGAATTAAAATTTTAATTTTGTTTTACAATGTTATTTAAAAACAATATATTTATAAACATTTTTCTTGGAGAGTGTAATATACTATAAATCAGAAATATATTCAATCAAAGCGAAGTGAAAATGTTTTATTAATATGGTATATTTGTATCCTTCCCCTCTGTATATGATAGTCTATTTGTTATAATTGATCCTCCTCGAATAATACCTTAGCTATATAGTTTTACACTAGAAAGACGTAAGTATTGACCGGTAAACCTCCTTTAAAATACGATAAGTCATACATTTTTTCACATGGCATATATATTTCACGAATTTTATTCAAATTTACGACCAAAGATTTCCAGTAAAATCAGAGTTTTTTAATATATTTTTTATATAGAGCAACCATCCTCCCTTACCTAGAAGGAGGTTGAGTGCTCAATTTGACCTGTGAAACCCATTTTTTTTACGTCTCAAACTGCATGAATGGGATTGATGTATATTCTTCCCCCTTATAATTGGTATTTATTGCATACTCTGCCATTCACATATATTTATTTCTTCATAACCTTAGCTAATTTCACAATTTTTGACCAAAACTTTTGGATACATCCCAAACAAGACACGCAAGACTTGCAAAGTTGGATGTAAAGCTTCTAACCAGTGCGTGCATTACAAAAATACTGTGTACGGTTCAAGTACAGGAGGTGTGAATTATACTTGAACTAAATACTTGGACAGAAATTTTTATATTGTATGATCTCATAATCGTATATACAAATTATTGGTATCAAGTTATTTTTAATTCTGTTGTACTAGAGGTTTGGCCTGTCCCATACAGGTGACATATTGGATTTCGCGCGAAGTATTTCTCTTGTTGTTTATATTTTAATCAACAACATGTGCTCAAACTTAATTTGTTATAAAAACCACATACAACGAGGAAAAAACTTTCAGATATCGATTTTCATCCAAACTCAACTCAATTAATGAATTTTGTCCATCGTATTGGATCAGCCAACTTGTTTTTTTCAAACCTGTTTCTTAAAGAAAATAGCATCTATACCAAATTTCAGCGTTTTAGGATATCGGGAAATTTTAGAAGGAACCTTTTAATGACAGACACCGTATGAGTTGTATATATTTATATATATTTTTAATAAAGTTATTATAGATTCACAATGGTTTGGTACCATAAAAGTAAAAGACTAAAACTTATATCTTATAGTAAAAAGATATTAGTTTGAAAAATAGGACTTAATAGAAAAGAAAAATACCATCGGTGAAATCGACCGGTTACAAGTTTTTCGAGGTCGACAGTAGACTCCAGTCCTTCTATTGTTAATGTTTAATAAAAACACCATTAGCATTAAAATTGATATTTTTGAAAAATGTTGTAAGATATTATAATGTTTGTTTGATCTAATTAATATACTTTTATCCTTTCAGGTGAGTACTTGATGGATGCACACAACCAATTATTATTGAAAACTATTCTATCTTTCGGAATAATCAATATCAAAATGGTAAGCTAAATATATTGATTTTTATGATTTTATTCTGGCTGTTAAATAGTAATACTTGACAGCACTTCACCAAATTAATCTATTATATGATGTTACTAAATTATATACTAAACATGTTAAAGAACCGATAATATTTATATAATTGTTAATTAATCCTAAGATAGTCTTCTGGTAAAATCCACAATAGCCGTTGATGTTTTGACCCCTCACAATACTCCATACTCTTAGAATTGTTGTGCGAGATTTTTTCTAATAACTGTTTATCTTGTTTGAATTATAAACGTAATATGATATTATTCACTTTCAAATATTTACCAATAATCAAGCTTATTGGTTTTATCGGGTTGCAAACTCAGTGTACATTCATTGACATACTTATATGACGGAATCACCCCAAGCTAGGGCATTTACGTCACCAAGGTTAAAATGTTATCTGTATGGACAGTAGCTGTCTCCACCACTTGCTTTTAATCTTGATGGTTGGGACATAAAGTCGAATGGCATCGTTAAACGCCTGTTCTAAAACTACACTTTGCTAACGTAAAAGCTAACCCTTTTTTAAAGCTGTTTCATTCGTCACTGTTGACCTGATGTAAGCCTTGAAACGCTTTAGGTGAAATTTAGCTAAAGTACATTTTAGAACACTAAAAGCTCTTTTACAATAGATCGTTCTCCAGGTGAGGTTTTGTCCTTCAATACTATCGAAGTATTGTTACCAGTCCACTTCTTAAAATGAACTATAAGACATAGGTAATACATTTGATGGTTTTATTTTAAGCACCCTCTTAATATTCCTTTTAATGACATCCTAGATTTCATAAAAAAAATTGAAATCAAAATAAAAAATTTCATTTTATATATAAAGGTAGTAGTACATGTCAAATATTTAAGTTTCAGTCTTGAAAGTATTTGTGACTAACCATAGCAATGCACTTTAATATACAGTATAATAGCTAGACTATGTATGTAGGACTATGCTCTATGGTTTGAGATAACTTCAATATATACTTACATTTTTAATCCACATTTACCAAAAAGAACATTAAAAACTACATACATAAATGGTTGACCCCTTCTAGTGGATTTTCTTTAATGATACTAGCTGTGTGTGGATTGTAATAAAGTTTATTGCTACTATTTTAATTTAGTCGCGTTGCCATATTAAGCATAGTAGGATTTGTAACCGGTATTTGAGAGTCAAAAAATACCATAAATGGACTTTTATCTATACAAGGACTCCTTTTTAAACAAGCAAATAGACTTTATATAAAGAATCATGTAAAATATTATAAAATACACTTCAAGGAAGTGGGTATGTATGTTTAATTTACCCTAAAAGGCAGTAGTAGTCTGATCGCGACGAAATGCATTACGGTAGGTGGTACTATATTATAAGCTGTACCATAGTATAATTATCTAGGTAAGACTCTTGCCTTTCAGGGTAAATATAATTTACACAATATAACGTTCACATTAAACGTTTAGTTTAAGATAGAATATTCTTGATGATTAATCAATATATACCATTTTACTGGGTTAATGCAAACTATAACTTTCTTTCTTAATCATTATTAAATGGCGTGTGTTTCTAATTTTATTGACATAAACTGGTTTGGGGAAATAAACGCATCTTAAAAATAGGTGTGTACTAATATTTAACTATCTGTTATATTGAAATGATATTTTATAAAATTCAAAAATACAAACTTTAAAAATCATATAAATTTTTTTTTTTTAGAAAGTTGCAAAATTAAAATTTAGACATAACGGTCCAGGTCACCTCACTCAATTATCTTTCCATGGCTAAGCTCTGCTGAGTAATTAGCAAAGATGAATTTGTTATCAAGAAACACTTCTAAATTTTTCTAGTAGATAGTATAGAACCAAATTTTTTCGAAACAATTTTGAGAACCTTGAAGGACTCCTGTATTATTCCATTGCACAGCGTATTGAGATCTAAAGCTACCTTCTGCTATTAGGTGATAGCAGCGTAACCTTGGTGATTATTGGTTGCCAAGTTAACAGTGAAGATTTGTCAATGTTTTTGATTCACACTAAACTCTCACGTCCCTTCTCAAGTTATGTAGGTTAAAAAATAGAGGTTGAAGTATATACCCATCTGTGTAAATCTTAGTGATAATTAAATTTGGAAATTCAGTATTGTCATGGAATGTTGACAGGGTAATCAGAGATTATTTAAACTGTACCTCTGATACATTTTCCTCCAATTGGTCACTATTTGACTAATCACACGCACAGGATCTGCTGTACACACAATTTTGTTTATGCCTGGCCAATAAGGTTTCTACTTAACAATGGGATCATACTTTTGTACAGATTAAAATAAACTAAGCCTACCGTTGTAATACTCCACTAAATGGCACTGGAAAATTCAATATTAAAATTACTTAAAATCAAAAAGAGGGAAGATGATAATAAATCCAAAAATTCAGTAGTAAAATATGTATTATCTTAATTGTAGCTTCAATTAAATAAATGAACATGTAAATCAAAAATATTAATTTTGTGGTCTCTACATTAGTATTTGTAAAATGTTATATATTTATAAACTCTCTCAAACAATATACTAAATGGTTGATTTGATTAATTATACATCAAATATATCAATCTTAGTCTGTATATATAAAAGAAATGATATTGTTACATTTCAAATAATACAACTATAAGATACCTGAATCGGGTTTTGCAAATTGTAACATGTCACTTTTTTATTAAACTGGATTGTCTACGAAAAGGCTTTCGTGGTTCGAATCCTGGTCGGGTTTACTGAGGATGGATTTCCCTATAGTCTCTCTCCAAGAAATGTGAATAGATTCTCTCTATATTTATATCTTCCTCGACCTTATCTCATTGGTAAAATAAATGCAGGCGTATAATACAAACAGATATCAAGACGAGGTGACAATGTACCAAATATAAAAATGGTATGACACGATAGAACAAACATTTACATAGTGTGTCTTGTAGAAATGTAACATAGTGTGTATTATAGCTTTGAAGAAAATTTTCAAAAATAGATTTAATAAAATACGTTTAATTAAAATTTACTGCTAAAAACAAACACATCTTGTAGATCACATTAATCTCTCTTTAAATTACTAATTTTAATCCCAATTGTTCAAATAGATAAAATAAACTTAAACAATTTTCAATGAAAAGACTATTTATAAATTAGGTAATTTAAAATTATCTGTTATTTGTAAAAAATAAAATTGATTATTATTTAACATAAAAAATATTTACAGATTGCCATTTTGAATTCAATCTTCAAGGTAAATTTACTAAACAATAAAGTTTTCTATAATTTGTTATAAGTATGCTACACTTTAGTTAATTTATTTTATACAACTAAAGATACATTATGGTTGATATGTTAAAGAGTTTCCCGATATTGATTTAAAAAAAATCGCCAAAACAATTTTTTTAGTAGTTAAATAAAAAAATTAACAGCCGTCATTTGATAGATGACAAAATTTCCCCGATAAAATAGGTAAACAGCTTTATTTGCTAAATTCATGTCAAAAACTCCCCAAATATACATTTTAAGCCAAATCGCTTGTCATTTTCAAAATAATTCAAATTTAAAAAAAAGCCCCTCCACCAACGATCCTTTATCTAATATTTACACAAAATAAAGTATACAGGGTTATTTTTCATGTCAATCATTCCCACGATGCTATTTTGGGACCAAATCGTTAGAGCCATTTTAAAAATATTTTCACTTAAAAAAAATTAAGTCATAAGTAAGTGAGTTTTACTCTAAAAACAAATATACAGTTTTAATTGTCATGTCAAACATTCCTAAAATATCCGTTAGGAACCAAATCGTTAGAGACCTTTGTAAAATATTTTAATTGTTTGAAAAATCTGCTTTAATAAACATAAATGATTTTTATACCAAAAACAAGTAAACGGTGTTATTTGTTATGTCAAACACTCTTAAGATATTCATTTGCAACCAAATCATTGGATACATTACTTTTAAATATTTCAAGTTTTTGAATTATTGTTCTAAAGTAAGCTAAACTTTAACGAACATTTGCCCCAAAACCCATTTGTCATATCAAAAATAAATAATTTTGATATGCCTTTTAAACACAATCTTTAAAGCCATTTTTGAAATATTTGATATTCAAAAATATTACTTAGCTCTAAGCTACACTTAGTTTAAATGATAGGGTACAATTTTTTTTAAATATGGTATATCCCTAAAATATCTATATATCGAGTTTTAACAAAATCTATGAAACAATTTTGAGTCCGTGGCCATGGACATAGACAAACAGACAGACAGACAGACAGATATTGGGAGAAAAATAATTTAAAATTCCCTTTTTTCTGTTCGTGTTCACATAAAACGTAAACATTTGTCTTAATATCGAGATTATTTTTCGACATTAGATTACTTTCTCTTGATATAAGAAAGTAAAAACCAGACGTAAGTGAAACTAATTTGGACACAAGACTAATGAGTTTTATAATAATGGCATGTCTAGTATAAATCAAATTGTAGAGCTCTGTTTGTGTAAGTATTACTATTGTACCTTTGCCCAGGGGAGTCCGAATTTCCTAATCGTATATACTTTCCGCGGAGACTCTTTCTATGCTCCGATGAGATTAGGGAAGGATGATAGTGAATCAAATGAAGGTCTTAAACTAACTTAACTCTATTTAACCAAACCCTAGTGATAATGGGAATTATTCCCCTTTGGAGAAAATGTCCAGGTAAGAGCTGGGAGTCGAGCTCACTACCTCTAGGTCCGCAGCCAGGGCCTCTGATAACAATACCTCTTAAACGGTTTATGTTTATTTTTCCATTATACTTTGAAAAACTAATTATTAGCTCCCGTACAAGCGTTTAAGATAAAAGTGTAACTAAAAAATTACCTGTTCATAAGTTATATCTCTGGAGATGCATGACTTTGAATTGTTTTCAAGGGCAAAACGTTATATTTGACACTTGATTGGTAGCTAAGTGCAGACGAACTTCTAATGAATGTCTCAGTGAAGTAACTCAGTCTTGTCTCACTCCAGAAACCTTCACCGCCTATATTTCAGTTTCCTTGCTCTCGCACTGACTCGAGTAAAATGCTTAGTAGATTCCAACTACCTCATATCCCTCATTATGGCATTCTGCACATTCTTTTCTTCCTTTCAAATGCTCCCTTCCCTTCTCAAGTCAGCCATTTATTATCGTATTCACAATAAACGTCTACTATTACATTCAATATTGAAACCCTGTTGTTCGTACGTGAATATATTTATGGCAGATTACTTAAAGCTAAATCCTAAACTCTAACGACAAATATACCCTACAAAAGTGGGTCGTATAAGCAAACAAATCATAAAATGAAGTATTTTTATACTTAAAATCAAGGTTTGTTGGTTTTTTATTGTTTTATTTTCTTATATATTTTCTAAAAAAAACACGTGAATATAGGCTTTTACCTTTTTTATGATACACATTTTATTAAATATTATGAGTTTCTTTATTAAATACAAATTAACTAATTATTTGTTGACAATAATATTACATAATAAATAATTTTATTACTGTATGTAATATAAATACATATTTCTTTTAGGTATATAGTAAATTATAGAAACGCCTTACTCGTTTATTAATTTTTATATCATTTGACGTTTGAACTACCCCTTTGCGGCATTCCCTTTATAAATGTGCTGTACTATTAATTATTTTAAAATGTTTGTTATATGGTTTAAACAAAGATACATTTTTAATTACTAGCAAAATTTGGGAAAACTTGTCATACCTATTAAAATCTTATTAAGTTCACATAAATACGCTCCATAGAGAAGGATTGAACATATTTACAGATCGGATTTGAATTTAGTGACGTTTTAATATGATTTTGCACTGTACGCATAGCACTAGTTATATTAGCTATGCGTTGTGCATGAATATAAACCCAGAATAATTTAATCACTAAACACACAATTATATTTGTGGGGTGAATATTTATATAACAGAAACGATACAGAATAAACAAGAAAAATAGCAATAACAAACCGCATAGGTAAGATCTAATGAAAAGCGTACAAACCGAACGGGTAGTAAGACGCCGTGATAAATAAAACAGATTTGATGAAATTCTAAGATAATACCAATCACCAGGAAGTCATAATCACGTCAAAAATCGGATACGAAAGAATATCGGGACTGACGGGTAGTGAATCCCAAGTGATGCAAAACGAGAGTAATAATGACAGTATAATCATAAATATTGACTTATTTATCCAGATAAACGCTTTTGAGAGGACAAAAATTCTCTTACTAACGCATTATTGAAGTTCGGAATGATGGGAGTTACATTGGGTTGCCCCTGTTGCCCCAACCTCCCCACTTGCCAATAGAGTCATTGACAAGCATTGGGAAGTTTTGGCTGATTTGTTATGCGAGTTACAGGTTGTTTTCACAGACCCTTATCCTCGTTGCATGAACTTAATTATTGCATGAATTGGTACCTTTGAATTGTTTGTACAAAAATACACGGTTTGAGTTGTCTGTAGCCCGACACAAGATATCCACCTTGGCAGAAGCGCCAAGCTAGGTCACCTGTGAAAGGGCTATATTGCTTTGTGAGTTACAGGCAGCATTCGCTAGCCCTTATCCTCATGGAATGAGGGTGAAAACAGTGAATTGATGAACTTATATCTAATGAGGGATGGAATTGATTTGTGAGGTTGTGAATGATTACCTGAAAAAAATACATGTTTGATTAGTTTATATTGCACTTGATGAGGGATGGAATTGATTGTGAAGTTGTGAGTGATCTACTCCAGCCTTGGACGTTTGTATGACCTTTGTTCATGTGGGTCGTAGTCCCCTAGTGCTCTGACAATGGGATTATCGTGATTTCCTGCTTTTTCGTAGAAGTTGTTTCTCATTTCCTGGAAGAGCTCAGCAAGCGTCTTGTTTCGGGTCATTAGGTGTAGTTGGTCAATCCTTGTTCGCATGTCTACGCCAGTTATCGTCCTGAGTACTCGGTTTTGAACTGTCTGTAGCTTCTTGAGATGCGTCTTAGCTGCATATCCCCATCCTACACAGGCGTAGAGTAAAATCGGCTGGATTACAGTTTTGAAGATCGTGATTTTTGTTCGTTGGCTTAGTTGTGTTCCTTTCAGCAGTGGGAGTTACAGTGGGGAAAAAATACTATATAAACAAACAGGATTAAAGGACAAATGAGAGACAGAGATAAGTGAAGGAGAAAAGCCACTGGACCACAGACCACGAGTTGTGTCAAAGATGATTAATGACCTAAAGGAGACGAGGAGTTGTGAGAACAAAGACACGGGATTAAAGTAAAAATAAAAGTAGACAGGAATGAAGTTCCTTTTGAGATAACTACGACAGAATCAGTAAAATAAAGCCAAAAAAAGTTGTAACATTGACAAGGAGAAGTGTTGGAATAAATACCAATATAGTGACACAAATTATATGAAATATAATAAAGAAGAACCACTTTAGGGTTTTTCGTACAAAAAAGGAATAAAATCATGATATAAAAATAACTCGAAATAACTAAATGAAACAAATCGATCCGGTCTTTGAAGATATTAGAGCACAACACTTGTTCCAAAAATGAATTGGGATAAAAACAATGTATCTTGAGATGGGGCTTAGTCACAGCTTGGTGCTGAGGAGGTGTGAGAAGGGCAAATAAAATACACTTGTGAAAAAACGTTTGGAAAAGTTGAGGACGCCATTCACCTGTTTCTTAAAAGAGTGTTGATATTAATCTACAAACTGCGTGGTAGAAGATTCCTTCCTTCACGTGCCACTTCACTTCAATGAGCTATGAACCATGAATCATTTTTTAATTATTCCAACTACCAAGATGACTATAAATGCTTTATCCAAGTGGTGGGAATATTAAGGATAGTATTAATTATAGCTATGTTGTGGAGTGCTGCAAGAATAATCAATTTTAGTTTAAATTGTAATTACAATATCATATAATTATTCAGTGAGAAATGCATTGGTAAGGTTTCAACAGAAACACATTTCCAAATTGTGAGATGTGTGATGATGACCCTATGTATGATTGGTCAAATGTTAACTGAGTGTGAGATCAAGTATCATAAGTATAATTTTAACAGAATTTGATTAGCCTGGTAACACTTCACACCAGATTACTACTTTTTTGAAAGTGCACCCTATTACCTGGGAGAGGAGCTATGAACACCCTTATTGAAAACTACCCCTTTGTGCTAACCACTTATATTCATTGACTTCAACCTCCCCACTGGTAATCCTATCTATGCTAGACCAACACATTATATCATTTAACCACCAAAGCACACATCAACGATTTTCAAGTATTACATTTAGCTTTGTATTTTATAAATGAAGAGTAGATATAATCTAAATTGGAAATTGATCAATCGTTGAGTAAACTAGAGACTCAACATCAGATCATCAAATATTTGACAAACAATGCTGTTAATTTTATGTTTTAATTAGCAAGGTAATATATTTTCATCAATATGCCTTAATTAAATAACAGATTCATGGTAAAAATGTTTCTCGAAATATCACAAGCTAAAACAATATAAGTTAGTACCCAAGAGAATTTTGAATATAAATTATTTAAAATGTTGGAAGCCAATCTTAAATTTTGAATAACAATTACTATCGAAATGGCTATTAAACTCGCAAAAAACAAAGTTTTTTTGTATAGCAAAGTTCAACCCCTTTATCTAGAAAATACCAAATGTAGTGAAGCCCTAACTTTATTCCATGTAAAGAAATATTTTCTCCTGCGTAACGAGAAGGGAACCAACAGGAGCGAAGCAGGATGTAAGCAATAAGCTGAAAGGGGTTGCCAGGGGGTTGTTGAGGAGGACGGGGACCGTCGACCAGAGATCCATGACGCAAAGACACACGTTGAAATTCCTCGCACTTCACCCTGGATCTAATATATTCCTTTCACACTGGAATTTTGGACCGGCCACTCATCACATCCACGTTTTTACTTTCTCGCTATCTTACAAGTCGAGAAAGTATTGTGCTCGTCATAATTTAAAACTTAAGCTTTTGATGAATTTCGACGTTTCATGACCCCCCTCCCCCTCGAGTTCGAAAAAGTGTTTTTTGAATTTCCGCCTCTCTGTCTGTCTCTCCAACTAGAGTCTAAACTTTTTTACCGATTGGGATAAAACTTGATATCTAGGGTTTTCACAGGGTTGCCCCGAGGAGTTTTTGGAATTGGATATCTAACCCTAAAATTAAGGGTGGTTTTCTGGAGGGAAAAAAGAAAAAAGTCAATTTTCACAAAGTCGGCTATAACGATTTTGATTAAATTTCATATAAAACATTAATACATATTCCAAAGAAAATGGCTACTCTCAATATTTCAGCAAAATTACTTTTCGTAAACCATAATTTTTTATAACATCTCCTAAACTATTTGAGCTATGAAATGGCCTATCATTTCAACTATGTAGATCTATTTATAATACAAATATTTAGTTTGAAACATGATTTTATAAAACAAATAACTTTCAAGCTATAGGAAAAGATATATATTTATTAACTTTTCGAAATCTAAAGAAAATATTGCGACCGTGAAAAAAAAATCTAATGTGATGGATGTCGAAGTTTCATGACCCCCCGAGCCCTAAAAAGTGGTATTTGCAATTCCATCTGTCTGTGTGTCTTTTTAACCCTAAAATTAAGAGTAGTTTAATAAAAAGCGAAAAGAGAAAAAAATCAATTTCATCAAAATTACCTTTAATGATTTTCGTTAAAGTTCGTATTTAGGTGTTGATTAAGAATATAAATAAACTTTATATTTTTATTTTCCCATGAAAATGATTTTAGGGTACTTTACGGACTCGAAAATGTCCGTATCTCCGCAAATATTTTGAAATACTAAATAATGTATCATTGCAAAATTTTAGTACTATTAAAAATTAAAAATTTTAAAAGAAATATTTTTTTATACAACCAACTGTTTCTGGGATATTGTAGAACATATTGATACCATTTTGTGAGCTTTAGTTTTAAAGAGATACTATTTAAGTTTTAACGCAATAATTCTCTAATGCCATAGAGTAAGAATTAAGTAAGTCTCTCAAAAAGTGTATGTTCCCTTTCATTTAACCTATTAGTGGAAATGTTTGTACATCAATGATCAACATATATCATTTTAGATTCAATAGACAATATTTACCTATTTTATTGGTCATAATTTATAAATGAGGAATTTAATAGTAATGCAATAACCATAAGATGGGAAACCCAAATTAAAATATCGAAAATTTTAAACGAGAAGTCGACATATTAATACGAAGTGTGACCCTTGAGGACCAAATATCAAAATTTTGATTTTCTCGCTACCTTACATGTAGAGCAATTACTGCGATCGTCAAAAAAATTGAACACGTGATTTTGATTGATTTTGTCATCTCATGACCCCCCGAACCCTATAAAGTGGTTTACGCAATGCTGTCTGTCTGTCTCTTTCTCAGGCTAGATCCTAAACTATTTTACCAACCAGGTAAAAACTTTTTACATACAGTAGGGTTTTCATAGGGTTACCCCAAGGAATTTTTGGAATTGGATATCCAACCCTAACATTATGGGTACTTTCCTTAAGGGTGGAGAGAGAAAAAAATGATTTTATCAAAATCGGCTTTAATGATATTGATTACAATTAATTTCTAAGCTTTGATCAATATTACAAATCAAATGGCTACTCTTAACTTTTCGTCAAAATGACTTTAAGTGTTCCGGTCTGATGCGTAAATTCTAACTTTTAATTTTATCTCGGTAAGTCTTTGAGATATGAAACTACCTATCATTGCAAACACGTAGATCTATTTCTAATAAACATTTTTTACTTAAAATATATTTATATAAAACCAAAAGTTTTCAAGCTACACGCACATATATATTTTAATTTTTCCAAAACTTTAATGCAAAGTATTAAGAGCATAAAAAAAAATCTAACCCGAGCTGTAGGTAGATGTATGTCAACATTTCATGACCCCACCGAACCCTTAAAAGTGGTTTTTGCAACGCCGTTTGCCTGTGTGTCTGTCTAACTCTATAATTAAGAGTAGTTTACTAAAGGGTAAAAAGAGAAAAAATCAATTTTCTCAAGATCGGCTAAAATGATTTTTATTAAAATTCGTATCTAGGCGTTGATTAAGAATATGAACATGACAGCTTTTTTCATTTTCCCGTGGAAAAATCGTTTAGGGTTCTTTATAGAAGCAACAATTTCTAAATCTACGCAATTCTTTGAGAAACTATTTAACTTATCATTGTATAATTTTAGTACTATAGAAAATTAAAAACTTGTATTTGAAATATATTTTATAAAACCAATACTTTTATTTTTTATTTATTTAGCACTGCGTCTTACTACCCGTTCGGTTATACGCTAAATATAAAACCAATAGTTTCGGAGAAATTGTCAAATATGTTAATAGAATTTTGTGAGCTCTATTTGTGAAGGATACTACCTAAGTTTAAACGCAATAATTGTTTAATGCCATTGAGTAAATAGAGTAAGCAAATAAGTAAGTCTATCAAGAAGTTGATGTTTCTCGTTTAACCTCCCAAGGGAAATGTTTGTACATCACAGGGGTGAATCCAGGAATTTCGTGGAGGACAAGGGAGGGACGCGGATGCTCCCATCAGAATCGGGCCGGATAGGGGGAGGGGGGTTGAGGCACCTCAATAAATCTGGACATAAAATTATTTCAAAATTTGAGAGTAAATCTTTAAGTTTTTTTTTCAGTGAAACGCTAAACTTGAGAATATATAATGAAGAAAATAGTAAGAATATCAACAGATAGTGATTGTTAAGAGTGAAGTAGATTTAAACATTATAACAATTATTATTTTAAGAGTTTTTAAGCTATTCAATCAATTTGACAAAATATATGGAATTATTCAGATCTATATCAATCAAACTTTAACTCCACTCTACAGTATAGCAAATTATTTCTCATTATAAATCGAAATTTTACCACTAAGCTATGTGTGTGGTATTATTCAAATATTATGTATAAAGGACGTTATTTTTTTTTAAAAATACTTTATTATTATTCATTGAAATAGTAATAATAAATATGATAAAATAAATTTAAATCCAAAAGGTTTGTGAACAAGATAAGAGGTGCGCAACTTAAATTGGGGTAATTTCAATAATACCTATTTTCACCACTTAAAAACTTAATGTGATTGTGTTAAGTATTTATAATATTTACCGTATATCAATAATTTAATAATATTACTAATAACAATTTAAAAAAAGAAATTTGGTTAGTGAATCTCACGTATTACGTGACAATAAAACTATAAGTGACCTTAACATTGAGTTAATTGGTTTAATTTCTTTAAGGGTGGCGCACACCCTCATACCTCTGTCCTGGATCCACCCCTGGTACAGCAATGATTTATCTCTCTCATTTCAGTCAATAATTAAGTATTTTTTAGTAAAAATGTATAAAAGATAAATCTAGTAGCAATGTGATAATCATAAGATGTGCATCCCCTAATAAAATGCCGAAAACTTTAACCGGAATTCAATATTTTAATACGAAGTATTGACCCTTGGGAAGCCAATATCGATATTGTTTATTGATTCAAATATAAAAATGAAGACGTTAGTTTTTAAAATAGAGTTATAAAACTTAAAACCGTGAGTCAAAAAAGTGTTACGTATCTGTAGTTTAATTTGTTCTCGGGTTCGATAGTGTATATTATATTACGAATTTTTAGTGAATACCTCAATTTTTAAACAATAGATCGAGAAAGTCCGTGTGGAGTTCCGTACCATTTATTTTAATCAAACCATGGTCCTTCTACTTATAGCACATGCTTGTTAATTTCTTGTAGCAGCTGTTAGGGTTAGAAATTAGAACGCTACATGCCCATAGGAATGAGCAAGGAATGTCAGTTGAGTTGCAGCCTACATTGATGAGAATGCATATAAATACATCAGTCTAGTCTTATCTGTTCTGCCGTTGACGTGGCGGATCGGGTTCGAATGCCATCCGGGAGTACTTGAGATAAATTATCTTAAATGGTGTCCCATTCTCAATACATATAAACGGGTATATTCCGTTTCAAATAGGTACTTCATTTATTAATCCTCCCCTTATACTGTATGGTGGTGGATAGCACAAACAGCTATTAAGAGGTTGAGACTAAAAGCTATTTTGACTCGTAAAAAAATGATCGTATACAAACCACATTCCTGAATATATGTTGCTCTTTTAAACTATAATACTAACAATTTATTAACAAATTATGCTCTTCTTATATTATATCGATAATGTATTTTTTAAATGTCAGTAAAGTAGCTGTAACATTTTCCAAATTTGTGCCACAATATTATGTTTTCAGGCTTAACGGCTACTTTATATGTACGGCTTATAAACAAACAAAACCATTTAGAGTATGTCACAACTAAGTATTTCCCGTTCGTGCACTATTGCTAGCCTCTGCATTCGGGAAGTTAGCTCTATGAACTTTGGTATCCATAATAGAATAGAGACACTCAAAGGTCCAGCCACATCTACGAAAGTTGTTGATACTAACCCAACTAGGGCGAATAATTAGTATAACCAAACATAAATCCATTATATATTTGTGATCTATGAACTTGCAATACATACATTAGATAATTTTTATGTTATTATGGACAACTAGTTGCCCCTGGTAGCAGATTATTTTTAATGGGATAAACGTGACCTCAAGTAAAAATAGGCAACAATCAATACGCATATACTGATAACCAAACTATAAGGGGAGATAACCTATTGGGTGATCCGAAATTATTTCGAATAGGCCAGTGTAAGGAATTGATACTAAATAATAAATTGTGTGAAGATTGTATTAAAATTTTAAACTAATTAGTTAAGCATTAGATTTATCTTTTGATTTTTAAAGTCGTATTAAATAAATGTTATGAGTGTATCTTACAATAAAACTAATTCATCATTTTTTAAGGATAAGACACAAACAAGAAAATATTAAGCAATAGTGTACTCCTCACCAAGCGCAGCCAAACAACTTAACATAGTTATGAACAAATAAAATATATTCTATCTTTCCAAAATTTATTTAACTCAACTTAATCCTTACCGATGGCCACATATACAAAAGCGTTAGTCTCTTCCTTTCAGTATTTTTGGTGTTAGAGAGGTCAGGGTTCAAATGCCACTAGGACTGTCGTACGGTGGTGGATTGCCTTGAGTTTCACGTCTGTTATAGAAATATCAAAGTGGCTAATTGTGACCCTATAAAGAAGTGAACATCCATCTCAAGATTATATAATATATTATTTTAGTTGTGACTCAAATTAACCAATAAAATTGGGGGTTTTAGATTAACTGACTGTCTTGTCCTCTGGTTGACCACTAATAGCATTTTCAAGAAAATTGGCCTCTATTTGTTTGAGAGTTGCGAATATATAATTTTTGCTATTTTGAACTTTATACTAAATCTCTATTCAGAACGTTGGTATTGTTAATATAACTCTCGTGTCTTTTCAATTAAAATCTAATATTAAGAATAAATACTTTTGTAAACTAATGTACTATTTAAAGCTTTTGAATTTGAAAACTTTACTTATAATAAAGTGTAAATGGGGAGTGTTTTTAGTTAGAATCTCACCTAGAATGGAAAAGCATATAATTTAAAGATATCCATAAACTATATGGGAATAAACATACAAAAACAACTAGGCTAGAGATTTTTTTTAAATGTTAACGATATTTGTCTCATATCCATTACGAATATCTAAATCTGAAAAATCAATCCAAACATTTAATACACGATTAATGGTGATGTGTAAAGAAAGAAAAACTCGTGCCCAGTGACAGGACGTCAGGTTCAATGGGAAAAAGAGAGTCGAAGTAAGTGGAGGCTTACCACTCGTTATGCGCTGCAAGGATAACCTGACTAATTGCAGTAAAACCGATTATTGGACAGATCTCAACGAGGTAATCGCCGGAACAAGTTGAGTCATTGAGTCAAACAAGGAGTTATCCCAAACCACCAAGGCTCCACTAATGAGTACAGAAGTCACACAAAGTGATGAAGAGTTGAATAAGCACTATCAGGTACAGTAGGAATATGACAGTTTAGTGAAGCCATTGGGAAGCAAATTAAGTTTCAATGTTGGTTACTACATGGCAGTAAACTGGCAACATCGCTGACAAATGTGGAAATCCCAACACAGTTAAGAATAATTGATAAAGAAGCCCCAAACGATGATTGGTAGAATACAGCACATAGAGACCATAAGAGGTATTGTTTGAGATATAAGAAGACGCGAAGTAGTAGTGATGACACCAACAACAGTGTAAGGTGCGTGACGGGAGTTGAACCAACAGTGAGAGCAAAAGGACCGCAATGCCAGGACATTCAAAATTCAATAGAAAATGTATATGACTATCCTACTATATACCTTGTAGATATTCCCTTTGTGGTCATAGAAAGTAATATATCAAAATACTATAGCAAAGTATATACACTTCGTGGGCCACATGGTCTTAGACGTCACTTCCGCAATAGACAGGACTGCTAATGATGGGGAGATTGGGATTCGATACTTGTAGGATGTACTGAGGGTGGATAGTTTTACTTTCTCTCTCCATGCAAATTTGGGTACACTTCCTTAAAAATCAACCTTCATAATCTTTACCATATGGAGGGAGATTGGAAAACCATTTAGTAAAAACCACCCTCATTACACCCGGCCGAGATTCAAATTTCGATCTCCCTGTCATCGGTTATCTAGACTACTGCGATAATAGTGCCTTATAACATGTGACCCCCGGAACGGGTCAATAGCAGTGTTATCATTCATCTTCGGAATAAGTATTAAATACTTAATTTTATTTCTGATGTTTTCATAACATCCGTACACACTCGCATTTCATTAGTTATCAAGGTGCACTGTCCTCATGACATTTAAAACTGTAGGTTTCTTTTTACCTCTCTTAGCTAATAAAGATGGAATTATTTAAACTAATGTCCTCATGCTCAGCTATTGGAATACGATATATATATATATATACACACACACACATACGGAGTTTCAAAAACAATTATGTCAGAATAGTGGGATCATAAATATAACACATTTTCTTTAAGATTATAAAATTAAATTATTTCAGGTACATAATACCATTACCATTATTTTAATGGTATTTATGGATGTGGAGAAGACATCTGATTGCGTGGATGGAAATACATTTGGAAAGCGATGAACAAGGCCGAAATGGAACAAGAGGTTTTAATTAGAGTTAAAGGCATGTATGAGAATAACAGGAGTTGTGTTAAGACAGAGAGTGGGATGACGGAGTGGCTCCAAATAAAAAATGGAGGGAAACAGGGAAGTGCTCTTTTAACATTACTATTTGTAATGGTCATGAAAAAAGTGGCAGGAAAACTCGAAGAGTAAAGAGTGAAGGCCATGATATTTACTGATGATTTTATGACAAAGAGGGAGAAGGAATACAAGTACAGAAACAGCTACAGGAATGGATTGAGGAAGTGAAATATTGTGGAATGAAATCTAGCATTGCAAAGTGTGAGATGATGGTAATGAAAAGGAAGATGATAAAGCCTAATATAGCTATAAAGTTGGATGGCGTAGAAATGAGACAAACAAACACCAAAGAAAATGATGGATGTAAAGTATGTGAGGAAAGGACCTCAAGGGAGGCCAACAAAGATATGGGAGGAGTAGATAACAGAAAGTGTGCAAGTGATATGAACAGAAATGAAGCATTTAAAGGAGGAAGAATGGTGAAAGGATATAGGAAGATGGAGAAATTTTACTAAACTGACCAAACTAGAGGCTAGAAATATTTGATAATGATGATGATTATGATGATTAGTAACGTAACACTCTCTATATGCTTCTTTTAAATATAAAGCAAAGGTAAGAATGCTCACTATGACAATTTGTAGATTGTAAAATATTATATTATATATCTGATACTTTAAAATTTAAATATATTCATTTAAAAATATTTAAATACATTTGTATATATAAATATATAACGGCATTGGTATTCACAAATGTATATAATTTATATAAATTGACTAGCTTATTAAATATAATATATACAAATTGTCTGGTTTGTATTATTTTTAATCATTTGGTTCAATAAGTTGTTAAAACTCATGTCGTTTAAATGAGTTATCAATATTTTGTGGTTTTTAAAAATAGTGATCATAACTTTATTAATAACACACCATATTGACCACATTAGATTACCATTGTAGCTTTAATAGTCATTAATAACTGATATCAATCATATAAGAAAATATTTAGTGGAAGAGTCTGGTAAACGAATAACATAAAGAACTCTTAACAGGAACTTCGTGATATGACCGATAATATTCAGGGAAATTTTTCCAAATAGGTTTCCAAACCTTTCACCAATGAAAATAATTATAGTAAATTATTTAAGCTTTCACTTTTATTTTGTATTCGTTTAGGATATTCAGTTAATGTGATTAATTATGTATTATTTTTAGTAAAAATATTAAAAATATATTACTATTTTAACCATACTTATAATTATAACTTAACTTTGATATACTTACATTACAAAATGATGTATTAATACAAAATTTGTATTTTATTTAAAGATATATTTTGACAGAAAAGTAGAGAATATGTATTATTTAAAAGCGATAGTAATAATCATTCTTACCACTACGTCCTACTACCCGTTTTGGTTATACGCTTAAGTACTAATTACACTAATGGTTTAGGAATTGGGAGGGTTGAATAAATAGGAAGTGAACCTGCATTTGTGTGGAGGGTAAGTGGAAAATCATTTAGAAATAAACACCCTCAGTTCACCCGGCAGAGATTCTATCCTCGGTCTCCCCGTCGTTGGCAGTCTAGTTCAACATGAAAATAGCGGATCAGCTAACTACGCCACCAAGGCAGGTTGGAAGCGATATAACTTTACTGGAATCATGATATTGTAATACAATTTTTCAGTGATTATAAACATATTTTGGTTTCATACCCGCTTCGGTGCCGTAGTGATTTAAGGCTTCAATCTCGCTATAGACTAGACTGCTAATAACGGGGATATATGGGTTCGAGTTCAGGTTGTGTGTACCAAGGGTGGGCCTCCTAAATGGTTTTACCCTCTCCCACCACTCAAATATGTGTAATCACCCTCTAATTTCAACATTTCTCATTCCTAACATGAAAGTTTAATTAGTATATATGTGTATAACTAGAATTGGCGGTGAGATGCGTTGGCAATATAATTTATAAGCTTAATATATTAGAACCACTTAAAAAACTAACTTTTTCTGTAGAGGAAATCTACTAACTTTACTTTAAAGTATATTTTATCCCAATATAGAATGCATAAAACCCACTTTAGTGGCTGAATGGTCTAAGGCAGTTGTTCCCAACCTTTTGTGGCCCATCTCCCCTTTCTGGAGGTTGACTAACACCTATCGCCCCCTTTTTATTTTCATTGTATGCCTAATTTTAATTTGAAGTAAGGTGTAAATAATAAAGCAGTTTTATTATTATAAACAATATTACTACCGTATATAAAAACAACCAAAGCAGTTTTATCCGGTCACTCTTGAATAAAATAGAAAAAAATATACATTTTTTACAGATTTTTTTTTAAATAAAAAAGAAGTGAAATAATTAACTAAGATCATTGATGTACATTTAAAAAACAGGAGTACATGTTTTAATTTTTAAATTAGCATCTGGAAAAATTAAGAAAGTTGATAGTTAAAATTTGAAAAAATTAATGAAAGTTTGAAAATTTGTTATTGTTTAATTTTACCTTTTCAATGGCTTCCTTGTGCTTGGTGGATTTCAGTTAAAGCTTGAATATCCGGCTTTATGTTCGTCAAGTTCAGGCGCAAGTCTTCTTTGAGGCAAATGTCCAACTTATTTCTTTGTTTTGTGAGGAGCTGGACAACAGAACTAAATCCTTTTTCAACTAAATATGTTGACGGGAACGAGATGAGAAGTGGTTCAGTTTTTCCCCACAGTTGTGGATAAGTGTCCATAATCTTCACCCAGCCTAACTCGTAACCGCTCTGCTTGAAAATGATTTTCGCCTCACAGTCATACTTCAGATCTAGAAACTCTGTCTGCAAAGAGTTATCAAGCTTATCCACAGCTTCAAACGAGAATGGATCTAGAATCCAATCAGGAATTTGTAACTTGGTCAAATCTTCAAATCTTAATTCCATGTCAGTTTTTAACTGGTCAAGGTGATCAGTAAAAATTAGGATTTTGTCTTCTGGGAGTTCAGGAGTCCCGTTAGCTGACACTGAACACTTTTTAAGGGTCGGAAACTGAATCAGCTCTTTACGGCCAATATTTACCTTGTGAATATCAAACTTGGCGATGAATGATGAAATAATTCCTTTGGCCTTGATAAGGTTCATCTTGTTTCCTTGAAGCCTTATATTGACTTCGTTCATTTTTTCAAAAATATCTGTAAGGTACGCAAGTTCCAACTTGCGTTGCTTCAAATTCTCACTTAAAACAGGATCAGACGTGTCGAGAAACTCAGTAACCGTGTCAAATAATTCGAAGAAACGGCGCAAACAGTTTCCTTTGGAAAGCCACCTCACGGCCGTATGTAGAAGCAAGCGTTCGAATTCCTCATCATTTTCATCGCAAAGTTGTCGGAACAGACGGTCATTGAGGGAATTAGCTTTAATCTTGTTGACACCAGTAATGACCAGTTTTAGGGTTTCATGCAGGACACCACTCAATTTTTTCGCAGCTAAGTGTTGACGATGAATGACACAGTGAATAGTGATGACCTCTGGCACTTCTTTCTTAAGGTGGGCTAGAAACCCAGCATGACGACCTGACATGGCAGGAGCACCGTCTGTTGCGCAAGCGCTCACGTTTGTTAGGGGAATCTCTTTTTCCTCAAAATAATCTTGTACCACTTTAAAAATCGACGATCCCTTCGTATCAGTGATCAAAGTTCTAGCAAACAGCATTTCCTCGGTAATTTCCTTTTGTTCATTGATAAACCTCACATAAGCTAATAAAATTGCTTTGTTATCAATCACAGTTGATTCATCAATCTGCAATGCAAATTTACTTTTTTTCAACAAATTGGTGAGTTTGGATTCAACGTCTGTGGCCATTTCGTCAATTCGCCTGGAAACAGTATTGTTGCTCAAAGGAACCAATTGACTTATCTTATTACTAGGGCCCTCGCCTAGCATGATTTCAACAATTTTTTTGGTAGCCGGTAAAACAAGAGTTTCGCCAATTGTGTGAGGTTTACCACATTTAGCGATCAATAAAGACACCTCGTAAGAAGCAAGAAGACCTTTGTCAAGATCGGTTGCTCGTTTTTTAAATAATTCACTCACATTAGGCCGTTTAACAGCTTTAGCTTTGAGGTGTTGAAAATAACTAAGTTCTTTACTCACTTTATCACTGTGTACTCTTGATAAATGATCTTTCATTCGCGAAGGCTTCATGGCTTCATTACTAGTAAATGTTTTATCGCACAAAAGACAATGTGGAAACTGCACATTTTGCGGTGACGTGATAAAACCGAATTTTAAATACTCAGCTGAGTATTGATGACACTTCTTCTTTTTTGAATCCATTGTGCATGAACTTCTACACTTCAAAACAAACGCACAAAAACAGAAAAGACACGCACAAAAACTAATGGTGAGGCACACAAAGACTAGTGAAGACTGAAGACGAATGTAGGTCAATGGCAAGTGTGTTGTGTTGGCAGGAGGGGGAGGGGGTTGAGTCACCAGACGGCCGCGCTGAACAACAACAGGTGGGGGACTGTGAAGAGGGGTGAGTGCAGTGAACTCGCCGGCTGAGAATAGCCAGTGACTCGTGCTACCCGGCAACTTCTACTGTACAGTACTATTTTAATTTTCCCCCCTTTTAATACTCATCGCCCCCAAATCGCCCCCCTGATAACCCAAATCGCCCATTTGGGGGCGATCGCCCCCAGGTTGGGAACCACTGGTCTAAGGTGTCACTCTCGTGTTAGACCGATCTGCTGAACATTTATAAGATGTGAACCAAATTAAATATTATGAACTTGTAGAACTGAATGTAAACCAGAGACAGTTTTTAATTAATGGGTGTTTCTCTTTACAGTCCAAAATAAATAGGAAGAAACCCATTTAACTGTCACGAAAGTTGCTAAAACCATTTTCATACATTCATACTTAAAGTCAGGTGGTCTCAATTTGTTTCATTTGATAGATTGTAAAATACTTATAAATTTATGATTTACGGTGGTTAGGACATACAGCGTGAGTGACACACCCAATGGGTGGAGATGATTGGGAACACTTAGGCACAAATGGGCGGATAGTATTAGAATGGACCTGAAATAAATAGAGTTTAATGAGGTGGACTGGGTAGAACTTGCTCAAGATAATGTAATGGTGTAATGAGGTGGACTGGATAGAACTAGCTCAATATATGGAGAGGCTGTAATGGTATGGACTTAATAGAACTAGCTCAAGATAGGGATATGGTGTAATGAGGAGGACTGGATATAACTAGCTCATGATAAGGATAGTGTCTAATAAGGGAGACTGGATATAACTAGCTTAAGCTAAGGAAAGGGTGTAACGAGTTGGAATATATATAACTAGCTTAAGATAGGGATAGGTGGTGCACATCTTCAAGTGTAGCAATGAACTTTCGAGTTTCTAATATCTTAGAGTAAGTAAGTAAAGCTATACTAATAATAAAAGTTATCAATGTAGACCGAAAAGCGATGTATTTTTTTTCTATTTGCAAAGTGTTTCTTTATACAAAAATGATCTACTGGCCGATAACCACCAAATGCGATCCACTTTCCGAGCATCGATAAGTGTTTATCCTAGCTTCCAATGATTCAATACTTTACGGCAGAGTTCCCCATCAAAGGTGGTACCACCCCCAAGGGGCATTTTCAGCCATAAAGGGAGCGGTAAATTGTAAGGATTCGTTAGGGTGTCGGGTTAGGTTTTTATGGATAATATAGAATTATCGTTTTGTTAACAACAGACAGCAAAATATTAAACAATAGGTAATTAAATTTATTTTAATATTTGTTTTACAATTTTGGCATTACATTTAATTGATTTTGTTTATGAACATTTAATATATCATACATTTTAACGTGTATTTTATTCGTAGGAAAAAGTACTTAGGCCTATACATATTCAAAATAATTATTTAGTTTGAAATGTATGGTAAACGTAACATTAATCTAAGTTTTTCATCGCCGATTTCTGCATTTTTTAAACAAAAAGTTTACCACCTGTACTGTTTATACACATATTTATTGATTACCTTAACGAGTTAAAATTAGGAAGGTAAAATTGAAAGTAAATATACATTTATTTGTATAGATTTAGAATGGAAAACCTTTAGGAAAACCCACCCTCAGTATATCTGACCGGGATTTGAACCCGTGTCTCCTTGTCATCGGCAGTCTAGTCCAACACGAGAATGATGCCTTAGGCCATGCGGCCACCAAAGCATGTTTCTACCTGTTTAATACATTTAACTTTGGGAGTTGGAATAGGGTTGGTAGCCAACAATTCTTGGAACTGACCGCTAGGCTAAAAGAAAAGGTTAGGAACCACTAATTTAAGGCATGGTTCAGTCACATTTTGAGATTCGATCAACTTGCTAACCTAACAAAGGTCCTCCGATCACCCATAATTTCTTCACTTTACTAATTTTTTATCTAATAGTAATGTTTACTCTACAAATTCAATCATTCCTCAAATTACTATGTCTTTAGTCTTTGATATTATAAATTAGAAACATACCCTCTTCGATATCCACAGGGTTTAAGGCACTACTCTTGCAGTAGACTATACTGCTGATGACGGAGTGATTGAGTTTCAAATCTCAATCGAATGTACTGAGAGTATTTTTTCCAAAATAGTTTTCCACCCTACCACTAAGCAAATCCAAGTACACTTCCTTTAAATATAGCCTTCCTAATTCCTGAAACCATACGCGTAATTGTTACATAAGCGTAAAACCAGAATGGGTAGTAAGATGAGGTTCTAAAAAAAATTAGAAACCTCAATTAAACCAAAGTCTCAAAATTGTTTTTTTTTTTAATTTTAAATTAATTGTTGTCCAGAAGACTAAGGATAAAACTTTCTGTCCAAATAATATATACAATGTAGCTAAACAATTAGGATAATTTTATTAAATCTTCTCTAATTTATTTACATTGCTGTCTAGATTCAAAGTTTTATAACATTACAAAAATAGTTGGCTGTTAAAAATGAAAGTGTAAATTTGGTCATTTAAACCTATAAAATATATAATAAAAATACTATAATAATAACAAGATTAACATTTGATGAAATTCTTTAAATCCTATCACAAGAAACATAAAAACAGATATGAGGTAATAATCCTGCATATTAAAAAGGAATATTAAAATCATTATTGGTTGCTCTACAAATATTTAGAGCCACCTAATTTTTTTTTTATAGAAACGGTTGACGTCAGTGGTCTTGGGTAAAGTGTTCACCTCAGGACCCGATGATCGTGTTTTCAAAACCAGCTGGGGTCGTAATACTTTTCTTGAGTGATTAAAGTACTTAACACAACTTCTTTCGGAGGAGAATTAAAGCTGTCAGCTCCATGTTGGTTGTGGCATGTAAAGTAACCTTGGAATGTATGTGAAAATACCCTTCCTGGCAAAATTAGTAAACCCTTTCACTCTCACTCATAAAAATTCTCATGTGCTAATATAATCAGTTGGTTCAGATATTGCACGTTAAATATCTCTAATAATTTAAAAAACATTTAAACACCTATTAATATAATTATTTTAAAATAATCATACAGTTTAATTTATTAAATAAAAAGATTTAAATATAAACTCAAATCTGCACTTTGGTAAATTGGTTTGTTTTATTTAAAAGTTTTGAGTAGTGTTGCTTTAAATAAATAGTTTTAATAAAAACACATTTGTTCACGTAAGATGTTTCATTTGAATGTGTACAGATTCTATATTTACTATAAATGTTCATTGCTAAAAAGCAAGGTAATCATCGGTTGTCATGATCTTATAATATAATATCATCCCACGGGACCATTTACATAATATAACCAAAATACTCTAAAATTGTTACTATTTTTAATATTTAATTGCCAAATATTCAACTAAATTTTTGAAGCCAATCATATGGCAACTCTGCTATGAAAATGTTTAAGAAAATTTGAAAGGCATACCAAAGGAGTGTATATCATTTATAACTTAATATTTTTAAATACGGTTTTAATTAATTATTATGTTATGGCGTTATAGCAAAGTTGTTTATTTAACACATCAAAAGCCTTGCAAATTTGCTTTTTCAGTTTAGTGACCCTTTACGCATGCTCAAATACAGATTTATTTTAGTGTTTCTCAATTCTAAAATGACATGCGTACGGTATTTGTTTTAAAGTCCAAACGTTGCCTCTCAACCACCCACTATTTACAACTAGAAATAAAATGTTTGGTTTAAATGTGTGAAAAGCAGTGCATCCATAATCCAGAAAAAAGCTTCAAATAAACAAGTAAAAAATAAATGTATATGTTCATGATGGGCCCAGGCCTTAAAGTTTTTATCTGTAGTAAACGTGGCTATTATTAATTATGGAGTTGGGCCATAAATTACTTGCATTGTACGTAATGACAGGATGGTTGAGGTTAGAATCCCCGTTAGGTGCACTTGGGTGATTTACCCATTTTCTCCATGTTAATGTGTGTGCATCTATTCTAAGCTACCTTCTCATTTCTGCCACATTATATTGCATTGTTGGAACTATTATATTTTTGTCTAGAAAACCTGGAAATAACAGGGAATTTCAATGTTATAAATTAGTGGCAACCCTGATAATAGTATAGTTAATATGATCATAACTATCACGAAGTTTCCGCCTCTGCGGGTTTACTGGCATATCTTATTCTCAAACTTATCCGGCTGCCAAGTGTATCATGTCCACTCCTTTGGCTTCCATGTTCTTCTGAGCTTGGTCCATTTATCTCGTGCGAGATCTTAATTATTATTATTAGCACCGCGTCTTACTACCCGTTCGGGTTATACGCACTTACGCTAATGTGTAATGGTAGGGTGATTGTGAGTTCCGAACCACGGTGGCGGCCTGGCATTCCCCACATTCACAATATGTCTTGTCAGAGGTGAAGGAAGGGTTTGGAAATCAGATAAATCTCTGCCGGGACCGAGGAGAGAGATCTTGATTATAGCTATATATATATATTATATCGGTACACCCAGAACTGGTAGCGGCGTGTGATGGAAAATAAAATAGAGCTTAAAATGGGATTTGGCTGTCTTGTCGCAATTTAAGTGTTCCAATTTATTTCTATAAATAATAGTTTTTTACAATCGTAAAACTTTTTGTACCCCGCGTCTTATAAACCGTTAGGGATTTTCACATTTAATATCACAAGTGAGATAGGGATGAGGAAAGTAGATATTAGAGCATGTTCCCGCATTTATGTGGAGGTAGAGTGGGAAACCATTTAGGAAATAACACCCTCATTACACTCGGCTGGGACTTAGCCCAAAATATTGAGCTGGTCGCTGAACCCAAGGAGCCACTGATGTTGTTATCTTAAGGATAAAATAAACAAAGTCACAATTCTAGTTGTTTTAAAGACCAACTTGACTGGAAATAAATAAAGATTATTATAAAGAAATGCATATTGTCAGAACGGTTCAAGACAGATTTTTATTCTTCAGTAATAATTGATTAGAAAGGCAAAATTCCAGAAACAATAAGTAGAAAGAGAATCATATTTAAAAAAAAGATAGCTGGACTGTCACAAATTTAAAAATAAATGAAAGTGCCTTATGTGATTTGAACTTTTTGTGTCTTAACCTAACTTAATTTAAGAACGATTACAATCATTAATTAAACACCTAGAGATTTGGGCACTAACTCGAATTCATTGCTATATATTTTTGACCCCGGCCGGAAATTAAACTGGGTAGCCTCGTATTAACCCCTTAGTTGTTGGATTAAGTCTATAGGGTAATTTGGATTCTAAATTAACAGATTCTCACACCCATGGCACACGGACAAATGCGTCATTCTTATCTTAGCTGGTTTGTCTACGACTGTGTTGTTGGGGGATCGAATACCGGTTGGATATAATTAGGCTATCTTTTTTCGTGTTTTCCACGTCTTCCTTTATGCACATTCCTTATCCACATTCCTATTAGTGTTCCTTCCATTTACTCAGAGATTCAATAAGCTTACCTTGTTTGGTTCTACTATGGTGAAGCTTATAAGACCATTTAATAATCACTCAACGGAAAAATACTATCTTTCATGGTAAAGGGAGTGTGTAACCAAGACGCGTATCTAATTGTGGAGAGCTTTATAATATCCATATACAGTATCGACGTATAATCTGAACAGGTAGTGGTGATTAAAAAAAATTAGACAATATCAAATTAATTTATATTTTCAAATATTTATAATTGGTCTTTCCTATAATACATACTTCATATATTACATAAATCATGAATACACTTTTGAATAGTTAATATTGGGTCGTTGCAGCGATGGCTAAAGATTATTGAACTATAATATATTTTAAACTTTTTATTGGGAAAGGATCTATATATTAAGCCCTAACTCACTTTTTAGTTAAATGTTTACTCGTCAAAGGCTATCAACATTTCTTAGATATTTAGTTTTCGGTGTTTAATTTGAATAAAAAAGTATATTTTCACCCTTCACGGCCCAATGAGAACATTAAAATGACCTCCCTCCCAGAATTCTATCTATTCGTTGAACCAAACTACTCAAGTAACAATTGAGATTATATAATTTTAAATAAAGACAAATATTTTATTTACCAGTATTAAGCTTTACACAAATCATGGTTTTCATGATGATGTAAACAAAGAATGATTGTACAGATGAACCACTTTCCACACAGAAAGAAAATATGGAAAATTCGCTAGGAAAATTAGGTTTTAGTTTTAGGCCAATATTTTTCCCGGCATCCTGATTTCCTAATATTTAAAATGAGTGCTCGTTTTTCAAAATCTGTTCAGTCATTTCCTCGTAATATATATTATTACTAGAAACGGCTTATCAAATTATATACAAGATATATGATAAAGAGCGTGATAAAATGTGATAGTTAAAATGAGAGTGTGTTTGAATGTGTTCTTGTGTAATTGTGTATATGAGTGTGAGAAAGTGAGTGTGAGGTGTGAGAAAGAGAGTGTAAGATACCGAGAATGAGCCATTGAGAGAGATCGAGTGAGGGAGCAATCATTGTGTATGTGTTATGGAGAAAAATACTTGGACACGAGAAAAAGAATATGTGTGTAAGGAAAGAGAGTGTGTGTGAGAAAAATTTAGAGATATTGTGTGTGAAAGAGAGAAAGAGATTATGTTTGGGAGAATGCGTGATAAAGTGTGTGAGATAGTGTGTGTGTTTGTGTGTGTGTATGTGTGGGCGAGAAAGAGAGAGTGTAAAATTTTGGGAGAGATATTGTGTGAAAGAGAGAGAAAATTGGAGGGCTTGTGAGAGAGAGTTTGAGAGAGAAAGTAAGAGGGGGAGATATTAGTTTAGAGAGAAAAATAGATTGAAAGAGAGTTAGAGACAGAAAGTTTAAGAGAGAGAGTGTGTGTGTGTGAGAGAAACAGTTATAGAGATAAATTGTTAATGCGAGTTTGAGAGAGTGAAAGTGGGTTTGAGAAGGAGAGTGGGGTTGCAAGTTAGTGAGTTTGAAATATAGAGAGTGAGGGAGTGAGAGCGAGAGAGTGATATTGAGAGAGAGTTAGCGATAGTGAGATTGAGAAAGAGTTTTAGAGAGACTGAGTGAGCGTTTGAGAGACAATAAGGCATTTGAAAGATAAGAACCCATTTGAGAAAGAGAGTGGTTGAAAGAGAGAGCGTTTTAGACAGAGATTAATAGAGAGCATGATAAAGGTAATACTGTGAGAGAAATTGTGTGATAAAGAGTGTATATTAGGATAGAGAGTGTGTGAGAGAAAGAAATAAAGTGTGAGAGAGAGAATGAGAAAAGATTATATCATATAGAGTGTTTTATAGTGTGTGTGTGTGTGTGTGTGTGTGTGAGAGAGAGAGAGAGAGTGAGAGAGAGAGATGGGAGAAAGTATGGAAGTGTGTGTGAGAGAGTTTGATAGAGAGAGAGAATGTGAAAATATGTATGTGGTACTCAAATATTACGGTAATTTGAAATATCATTCCCACAAAATTAAGTTTCAACATTGAAATGTAACTGAAGTTACTGTATTTGTAAGAATGTGAAAAGATAGATGGGGGTACAAAAAACATTACTCTATTATATCCTTTAAATTAACCGGTTTAAAACATTCCTTAACCTATATATTTGTATTGTGTTACTATTTTCTAAAATGAACATCAAAACCCATTATTAAAAAAAAAAATAACACCAAAACTCTTGCTTTGATAGCTAAAATGGCTAGTTTTTTTTAACATTACTCAAGACCATTTGATCAATTCTGAGCTTGAAATATATGCCAAAGCATAGTTAAACATAATTTTATCACATGTGAAACAAGACGTAGACCATATTTTCAATAATTTATCAACATAAACTTTTAATTTTTGTATTATGCCCAATATTATTTATTTAAATGCGAATTAACGATAACAACATTCCAATAAAAAAAATTCCCCATTTTAGGAAACTCAATTTAGATGCGTTATGACCAGCTTACAAAGAGAAATATTCATCCAAAGATAAAATTGGGATGTGCTTGTATCAACAAATACAGATTGAGTTATTTTTTAGTCAAAGAGATATATTTATCTTAGAGATTTAGAGCCATGCAGCAGATTTCGTTTTCCATGATGATTAAACAAAGAAAGAAATTTGAAAATTATTTGTTAAAATCGGGTTTTAGTGGAAAATTACTATTTTCCAGACATCCTGGACTCGGAACCGATAAAATGAGTGGTCGTTTGTCAAAATCTGTTAAGTTATTTGCTCTTAATTTCTATTACCAGAAATGGGCGTATCAAATTATATGATATATATTTATAATTATATAATTACATTTATAACTATATGATAATATATTTATAATTATATGATTATATTTATCATTAAAACATTATTATTATAATATATATATTTTAAGACTAGCGGTTCGTTGCAGCGATTTCTGCAGATTATTGAACTAAAATGTATTCTAAATTTTAATTGGGAAAAAATCTTTATAAAAAGCATTTACTTGACTTTCTATTTAATAGTTTATTCGTCAAAGGCTATAATATTTATATAGATATTTTGGTGTATAATTTGAATAAAAACATTCATTTGCCCCCTTCGAACCACAATGGGAACTTTAAAATTACCCGTCTTCCAGATTTGTATTTATTTGTGGCACCAAAACACTCAAGTAAAAATTAGTTATTACATTTGGCCAGATACAAATAGTGAATATATTCATATACAACTATAAACAAATCATGGTTTCCATGATGATGTACACAAATAATGATTGTACAGATGGGTCCTTGCATACACATACTGAAAAGATGGATAATTCAGTAGGAAATTTGGGTTTTTGTTTAAAGCTACAATTTTTGCCGACATCCCAGACCCATATCGTTTAAAATAAGTGGACGTTTGTCAGATCGATTCAATCATTTTCTAGCAACTTCACTTACCGGAAAGGGGCTTATCAAATTATACCTAAGAACAGAGGTAAACATTCAAAGACAAAGAAGAGGGAGGATAAAAATAAACAATGCTATATATTCATGTATAACCTGATATAATCGGTTTGTTTGATAGAGATACAAATAACCGCCACAATATTTATATTTATTGCACCATACCACTAAAGTAAGAGTTGAGTTGGTATTATTTGTAACCAGAGAGAAATATTTTATCTACATATAGACACTCATGCACAAAGCAGGGTTTCCATGGTGATGTAACCAAAGAATGAAAAGCTGAAAATTCTTTGAGAAAATCAGCTTTTTGTTGGAAACTACTATTTTTCCCAACATCATTGATCCCTAACATTTAAAATGAGAGGTCGTTTCTCAAAACCTCTTCAGCTGTTTCCTAGAAATTTCTATTACCGCAAACAGGCTTACCAACTTAGAGTGAGAGAGAATTAGATATAGAGTTTAAGAAAGAGAGTGTTTGAGAGAGGGAGTTGGAGAAAGAAATTGAGAGAAAGAATGTTTGAGAGAGGGATCTAGAGAGTGAAATTGGGAGAGTGAGTTTGAGAAAAAGGTTGTTTGAGTGAGACAATTTGAGAAAGAGAGAGAGAGAGAGATTAAGATAGATATAGTGAGATTGAGATAGACAGAATGAGATCAAGTTAGAGAAAGTGAGAGTGATTTTGAGAGAGTTAGAAATAGAGGGAGTTTGAAAGATATGTGTTCGGACCCACAAGTAAAGATTGAGTTATATTTTTTATTCAAAGAGATATATTTTATTTAGAGATTTACAGCCATGCAGCAAATAACGGTTTCCATAGTGATTAAACAAAGGATGAAAAACTGAAAATTCTCTGTGAAAATCGTGTTTTCGTGGAAAACTACTATTTATTCCGACATACTGGACTCCTAACCGTTAAAATGAGTGGTCGTTTGCCAAAACTTGTTCAATCATCACCTATTTCTATTACCAGAAATGGGCTTATCAAATTATATATAAAGAGTAGTGGTTCGTTGCAGCGATGACTGCAGATTATAGCGCTAAAATTTATCTAAACCTTTTCATTTATAAAGGATCTATATAATAAGCCCTCATTCGCTTTTTAGATAAAAGTTTATCGTCAAAGCTATCAATTTTATTATGTATTTAGTTTTCGATATGTAGTTTAAATAAAAACGTATATTTTCCCCTTTAATGCCCTGATGATAACTTTAAAATGACCCTTCTCCCAGATCTTTATCTATTTGTTGCACAAACCACTCAAGTAACGATTAAGCTGTTATTATTTTTAAACAAAGACAAATATTTTATTTACCAATATACAAATATACACAAATAATGGTTCCCATGTTGATGTAAACAAAGGATGATTGTACAGATGAACCACTGCCCACGCAGAAGAAAGATATGGAAAATTCGCGGGTATTAGTTTTAGGCCATTATTTTTACCCGCATCCTGATTCCCTAATATTTAAAATTAGTGGTGGTTTGTACAAATCTGTTCAGTTATTTCCTCGTAATTTCTATTACTGGAAACGGGCTTATCAAATTATATATAAGATATATGTTAGAGAAAGTTATAAAATGAAATAATGAAATTAAGTATGTAAGTGTTTGAATGTGTGATTGTATAAGGGTGTGGGTGAGTGTGAAAATGAGAGTGTGAGTGTGGGGTGTGATAAAGTGAGCGTAGAGACTGAGAATATCAATTGAGAGAGAACGAGTGTTTGTGAGTGACTGATAATATGAGTGTATGTATATGTTAGAGAGAGAAATACTGGGAGAAAAGAAAAAGAGGGTGTGTGTGTGTTTTAGGAGATACGAAGAGCATGTGTGAGAGAAAGTGAGAAAAGTGTGTGAGAGATAAAGAGAATATATAAGGTAAAATGCCTGATAAAATGTGTGTATGTGAGAAAGAGAAAGATAGTGCGTAAAATTTTGGAAAATATATTGTGTGAAAGAGCGAGAAAATCTGAGGGCTTGGGAGAGAGGGTTTGAGAGAGAAAGTTAAAGAGGTAAAGATAATTTTAGAGAGAGAAAATTAGACCGAGAGAGTTATAGACACCGTTTAAGATAGAGTGTTTTAGAAAAAGAGTTAGAAACAGAAAATGAGAGAGATTGTTTGATATAAAGAGAGTTTGAGAGAAAGTAGATTTAAGAGAACGTTTGAGATTGAGGGATTGAGAATAAGAGAGTGAGATAGTTTGAGTCAGAGAGTTTGAGATAAAGGGAGTTTGAGAGGTAAAAAGTATTTGAGAAAGAAATAAAGGTTGAGAGAAAGAGGGTTTGAGAGAGAGCTTATGAGAGACTTTAATAAAGATAATGTGAGAGAAATTGTGTGATAAAAAGTATATGTGTGACTAGAGAGTGTGTGTGAGAGAGGGATAAAATATGAGAGAGAATGAGAAAATAATATATTGGAAAGAGTGTTTTATAGAAAGTGTGTGTGTGTGTGTGTGTGTGAGGGATATCGTGTGATAGAGTGTGTGAGAGCGTGAGAAAGTCTGATAGAGAAAAAGAATGTTAAAATAGAGATGTGATATTCAAATATTACGGTACTTTGAAACCTCATACGCTCCTAATTAAATATTAACTTGGAAATGTAAGTGAACTCACTGTAGCATGTGAAAACTTACATTATGTACACAAAACATTACTTTATGATATTGAATGCTCGAAATTAAGAGCTAAGATGAAAACAAAGCTTAGATTAAGTATTTGTATTGTGTTATTATTTACTAAAACCAACATCAAATCCCATTATTTGAATAAACTGAACATGAAATCCCATTTGAAAAAAAAATTAAAACCAAAACTCATATTTAGATAGTTGAAATGACTTTTTTAACATTACTCTAAATCATTTTATCGTTTTGGAGCTTATTATACAAACCAAAACATATTTAAACATAATTTTGTTATGCGCGAAACAAAACGTACGTAAGACAATATTCTCACGAACTTAACATCTTAGTCTTTTAATTTTCAAATTATCCTCAATATTATTGATTTAAATGAGAATTAACGATAACAACATTCCAATTTTTAAAATGTTACCCCAGTTTAGGAATCTTAATTTAGATATGTTATGACCATCATCCAAAGATAAATGTTCACCCAAAGAGAAAATTGTTGTGTGTTCGGATCAACAAATAAAGATTGGGTTATTATTTTTTATCCAAATAGATATTTTTATTTAGAGATTTACAGCCATGCAGAAAATAAACGTTCTCATGGTGATCAAACAATTAATGAAAAACTGAAAATTATCCGTGAAAATAAGGGTTTCAGGAAACAACTACTATTTTTCCCGACATCCTGGACACCTAAACTTTAAAATGAGTGGTCGTTTGTCAGACTCTGTTCAGTCATTTCTTCGTAATTTCTATTACTGGAAATGGGCTTCTCAAATTATATATAAGGATTGGCAGTGCCAACGTATTTTAGTGGCTTGCTCATCTCTTGTGTTTTAAGCTGGAATTCGTTTAGAGTTATATTATTAGAAGCTACCCACCTCAGTGGCGTTGTTAGCTAACATGCTGGTATCGGGTTGAGCTAGACTGACGAGGATGGGAAGCTTGAATTTAGAATCTCTGTTGGGTGAACTGAGGGTAGTCTTCCCAAAATGGTTTTCCACTCTGCTTTTACGCAATTGCAAGTTTACTTCCTCTAAATTCAACCATGTCTATTCCTAACCCATTAGCGTAATCTTCACTTAATGTTATAACCCAAATGGTTAAACATGGTGCTAAATAATAATAGCACGGGGAAACACAAATTTCGTTGACTTTGATCTGACACTTGGTTTTTACTAACTTTTGGCATCTGAATCCAAAAATTATCCCAGTTTTGGTCTATCACGTCAACTTTTAAGCTACAGGATACCCTCTCTTTTTCCCAAAAGTTATACAAAATCTGCATACAAAGGAAAATAAAGGAAAAAATTACCAAATATGCTGTTCAGAGAGAATAATTTGATGCATAAAAAGGCTATATATAGTTACTGTAATTCAAATTGTGTTCATACAAGTTGTAAGGTTCTTTTACCAAACGGCAAAAATACATATTAAGGTAAACATTTTCGCATATAGCTTTTCCTGAAATGTTCAATCTGTGGACAATCTCGCCTGGTGCTCCAACAATAGTCAGCCATCATATGTTCATCCCATCTCCCCTGATACCATGCCTCCTTGATCTTCAAATCTTGGTGGAATCACACACCCTGCTCATCACTGACTGCACCAAGATTTTTCGTGATGTTGGCAAGATGGCTATGCAAAAAATACACCTTGATGCTCATGTTGCAACCAAGCATTTTGAAGTTCTCCAAGAGTTGCTGGACATTTAGGTGTAATTCTGTGCTCGTGTATTTCCAAGAAAGTCTTTGACAAGGTTTTTGAATGCCAACCAAGCATTCTTTTGGAGTATGTCCTTGTTCCGATGAAATTTTTATTTTTAACGAGCTCCCGAATCTGTGGACCGTCAAACACCCCGGCCTTTATCTTTTCAAAATTATTATTATTATTATTTTAATTAGCACCGCATCTTACTACCCGTACGGGTTATACGCACTTACGCTAATGTGTAATGGTAGGGTGATTGTGAGATGAAATGGAGAACCTACAGTTTAACGTGGAATCCGAACCTTGGAATCCGAACCACGGTGGAGGCCTGGCATTCCCCACATTCACAAGATGTCTTGTCAGAGGTGAAGGAAGGGTTTGGTAATCAGATCTTTTCAAAAGACAGGCTAGGAAATGCCAAAATAAGATACTTGAAACAGTCTCCTTCAGTTATCAATGCTTTAATAAATTGATTTATAAGACCTTGTTTTATATGCAGAGGTGGAAATATAATGTTCTATCTGTCGACAAGTGGCTTATGTAGAATGTTTGGACCACCAAGTTTGAGGTCAGATCTTGGCCGCCAATTCGACTGCACCCAATGCTTCTCATGAACTCTGCTGTCCCACATGCACAAAAAATAGGAATATTGGTATATCCGCATTTCTGGTCAAGAAGGAAGCAGAATATTTTAAGGTCAACATAGATGATCCATTTGTTCATGTGATATTGCAACATATCAATGACTGTCTTTATGTCTTCATATTCTTCACGAAAACAAACTGAATAGCCTATTGGAACTGCACCAAATAAATTTCGATTGTAGAGGAGGACACATTTCAAGCTCTACTTTGAGCTATCGATGAACAGTTGCATTAAAGGCTGAAATTCCCAACTCCTCCATTAAACTATGTACGTCATGGCAATACACCAATCCACCATCATTTCGAAAGAATTGCAGTAATGCACTTTCTCTTGATCGAAAGTAGGTTACCTTTGCTCCTTTTCAAACAAGTTTTTCTCGTGCAGTCTTGATGCTAAGAGCTCTGAAGCCTTTTAGGATAGTCCCAAATCTCTTGCCAAATCATTCAACTCATGCTGATAAAATCCTTTTCGAATGGAGTCATCTTCAATTTCAAAATCTTCATCGTTGGTGTCACTTCGATCTTCACCACCCTCGTATTCCTGTATTTTGAAAGAGGCTAATTCTTTGAAAACTGGCACTGGGATTTCAGCTGAATGAGGCACTGGGCGTGTAGCTAATGGTAAACTAGGATACTCTATTTTACACATGTTTTTCTTATTATAGTCTGACGTTTTTATTATACAAAAGTAACAGTCACTTGAATGATCTCTGGTCTCTAGCCAAATCATAGGTATACCAAACAGCAATTTATAACGTGTTCCCTTTATCCACATCCGTAAACTCTCGACACACTGCTTGCACACCTTGTGAGAGGCCCAATATTTATCTTTATCACCCATTTTTACTTTAAAATATGCAAAATAGGCTTGTCTGACAAATGCACTGATGTTTGTCCTTTTACTAAGAACGGTGAAACTGCCACATATATAACAAAACGAATCGGGACCGTTTAAGCATTTACGACGCGAAATAGCAGAGGCAGACACGATCTAAGAGAAAGGAAATAAGTACATATGCAAAAAAACTAAACACTACTCACTCCTTGTATACAGACAAGAACTCGGACTCCACTTCGGAATGCACCTCACTATACAGAGCGACACACAACGTCCTACTACACTATCTCAGGTGTAACTGAATAGCCTAGACAAGTATGAACCTGTCGCTGGTCTCCTACGGTGTAATTCAGTATACAGAGCGACACACAACGTATCACTACAATATCTCAGGTGTAACTGAAAAGCCAAGACAAGTATGAACCTGTCGCTGGTCTCCTACGGTGTAGTTCAGTATACAGAGCGACACACAACGTCTCACTACATTATCTCAGGTGTAACTGAATAGCCTAGACAAGTATCAACCTGTCGCTGGTCTCCTACAGTGTAATTCACCCCTCTCCAATCGAGGGAGGTTTACTTCAGCCAATAAGAGAGCACTAGTGGTTCATATGATCCAGGCTCTATCCAGCGGAGAGTGGTCACAATAATATAAGCTGTAGAGAAAAAACTTTACGTGATAGAAGAAAATTAACTACAGTTTTGTAATCAGCATGCCTATTTAACTATAAAACAGCTGAAAAATCGAACTCAACAGAAATTGTGTTAAACATTGTTCCCCAGTGTAATATTAATGCATGCTGTGAGCTTTTTTCCACGCTGTAGTTTTAGTGTGATATTTTTACTATTATTTAAAAATTATTTTAATGACTTATGCATTTCCTTTAATGCCTACTTTCTTTATACAAAGGTTTTAAATTAGCCTAATGCTATTTGTGAATAGCATACAGAACGTAAAGTTGTTACAGTTTAAACAACCTGATTTTAAATGTTAGTTTAGTTGTAGACATTTCAATCAATATATTTAAAATAAATCTAAATGAACGTATACACAAATACATAATATATAATACTCAAATATGTAGTGTTTCTGATTTTACGGGCCCCACGTTGGGCGCCAATTGTAGCGTTTCTGATTTTACGGGTCCCTACGTTGTGCGCCAATTGAAGTGTTTTTGAAATATTATTGCTTACGTTGGGCACTAATTATGATGTTTTGGACGTCTCTCTCCACGTCGATCGATGAATTCTGGATCTGGTTCGTCGCATTGGGCGTCGATTGAAGTTATACCGTTTAATTAGCTGATAATTGCCCCGTGGTCGAGCACTAATTAAAGCGGTCCGGTATTTTGATGTGGTGAGTTAATTGGTATTTATAGCGCCGTGATCGAGCGCCAATTAAAGAATTATTGGTGATTTAAATCTTGTATAATTAATACACACTTATTATGTTGACATGTTTTTATTTCTAAATCTCAGTTTATTTTTAGAGAAAGTAGATCATGTCGTCGAAATATATACGCGGCCTATAGTATGAGCGTGGACAGGAGTTCAAGTTCCGAGTAGTTCAAGGACTGGACGCCTAGTGAGGTTCAATTGCACCATCTTTCGTATATATCCATTGCTCATGGAAGCTTCGAGAAGGTCGTGTTATAAAAAATTAGAATACAAGACAAAAACATCTCGGTGTCACTAGAAGCTTCGAGAGCCGGAAACTGACTCAAGATACTTTTTAAAATCTCTATTCGAACTTTCCAGAAGAGGAAGTTATTATTTAAAAATATTATATTGTCAACTTGAGTTGACTAACGTCATGCGTTCTGACGTCACTTACAGTAGCGTGTACCTTCTTAGAAGAAGAAGTGCTTTAAGCGCCATGTAATAGATTATAATTTAAATGAAATAAGATACGTTTATAAAATTAGGACGATATTATTGTCAATGCTTTCACATATTCTTTAGGGTCAAATCAGTAACATTACAGTATACACAAATACATAATATATAATACTCAAATATGCGTATAACCCGAACACTTAGTAAGGTGAGGTGCTAAAAATATATAAATAATACTTAAATAAATTTGTACGTAGTTCATGGTGAGGCAATAAAGTAAACAATCCTCTTTAAATTTAAAATTCTTAGAAATGCAGATTAAGATGTTGTAGAGGCAATATTTAACTGATGTTGAAATGTCTTAATATAATGAATACATATTGTTGTGTTAATAAATATTGATTGAAATGAATTCTTTGACAGATCATATTTTTAGTTAACATAGCTCACACTATAAAAAATATAAATTCTACATATGCTACACAGACAGTGAACATACATACCAAATACATTTTTACTTTTCGCTACCCCTAGGAGATAAGATGTATTGTGATCGCCAAAAAATAGGATTAAATATTTTGTGGATATCGAAATTTTATGACTCCCTGAACCTATAAATATGGCTTTCGTCATACAATCTGTCCATCAGTCTGTGTGTCTGTCTCGGCCTAGAGCCTAAAATATTTTAACAATTATACTGAAACTTGGTAACATAGGTTTTCATAAAAATTTCTAGAGATTTTTTTAATTATCGATAAATAACCGAAATAAAGGTAGTTTACTTAAGAGAGAAAAGAGGAGAATATATATATATATATATATGTTTTAAACTGGCTTTGATTATTTTTATTAAATTCAAGTACAGGATTTCTTCAGCACTACAAACAAAATGGTGTCACTTATTTGTTCAGGAAAACGACTTATAGGGTAGTTAACATACTCAAATATCTCCAATTTTGATAAATAGTTATTGGAAATATGAAATGCACTTGTTATTTCAAATTTGTAGTACTATTAATAATAAAAACATTTAATTAAAATTACATTTATATAAAATTATTTTTATCTGAGAAATAAGCATAGAGGCACATCATTTAAATGGAGGGCTGAGAAATGTGGTTGGTTTTTGAAATGTAGTAGAAAAATGGAAATAGTTAACCTATTTTTGGTGATATAGAAAATTTATTTTTTTATAGGTAGATAAAACTAAACAAACACCAAAACCAAAGATTACTGAAAACGGGTGGGGGAAGGGGGAGAAAAGATTATAGTTGCGACTATATGATTAAAAATTTAAAGCTAAACTAGCGCCAAACTAGTAGTAACAGAACTATTAAAATAAATAACATTATGCTAACATGGTGTGGTGAAGCCTTGTTCTCTTTAATGACTCATGATATTTCTGTAATAGTGGTTAATCTCTTTGTTAAAATGTGATTCCCTTTTTTGCATTATGTTTCTGTAACAATGTATAAAAAAATTATTTCACATGTCTTATGAGCTATGAAGAAATGTCTACATTTTTGGGGAAAGGAGAGAAAGTATATTCGATGCACCACACACTTTATTAATTAGCTATGCTATAATAACCGTCAATTGTTCAACGATACTTAAAAAATTGTAACAATAATATATTTCAGATTTTTTATGGTAAATCCAGGAAAGTTGATAGCTCAGCCTATCTATCAGTATAACTTTCTTGATAATTTTTTTAGCATCGAATTTTACTATCCGTTTTAGTTAAACGCCTATATACTAATAATGCTAATGGGATAGGGATGATGATGGTTGAATGTAGTGGAAGTATACCCGCATTCGCTTGAAAATGGAGTGGCAAGCCATTTAGGAAAAAACACCCTCAGTAAACCCAACATGGATTGAACTACGATCTCCCCGTCATCGGAAGTCTATTCTATTGTGAGAGTAGAACACTAGACCGTAAGGCCATCGAAGAGGGTCCTGCTCACTTATAATTTATATAAAGAATTAAAGATAACAAATATGCAAGTTTTGGGAAAATTTATTTAATTAAAATCCTTTATATAGTCAAATAACAGTTAAAAAACTGAATTTCAATACCAATTATTAAAATTATGACAATTTTTCTACCTATGTATTTTATAAATGATAGTACGTAATTTCATTCACTTAGCTTCTCATAGTCTGGTTGGATAAAAATAAAATATATATTATCTCAAACAGAGTCACTGTGTCCAGTATTTATATTCTCAACCATATCACACCTTTAAAGCAATGATTGTGGTTTGTTAGCAATTACCATAAAACATCTTTTAACATGTTTTTGAAGAATTTAATTTGTTGGATACGTTGAATCGTTATTTTTTAAATCTTTCATTTTTCGGTAGGAAGTGTTATCTAAGTATATAATAAGTATGGATTAAATTATAATTGATTTAAAGTTTAGCTTAGATTTTTGATTAACACGCCAACTTTACTGCATCACACACTCAGATATTTACAAAATATTAACTATTAATATTAACAAACAGATGTATACCTGTATGTAATCAAATTTACATTTTATATTAAAAGGTTAAATTGTATCAATTTGGAATAAGATCCATTAAATTGTTTCTCAAACAAGCAAACCCAATGAAAAACCAGAATCGTATCCACTGTAATTATTATATCAACAAAAAATCGGAATTGTATCCATTTAAAATGGTATTTACTGCAGTGGTTTTCAAACCAGTAAACCCAATAACCCCACTGGAATTATATATACTAAAATCGAAATTGTATCCATTTGGAATTGTATTCATTCCAGTGTTTCTCAAACAAGTAACGCTACGTACACACACACACACAAATCACACATGTTAAAATGTATTTATCTACCCTGAAAATAAATAGTTTTTAGAGACACTCATTGCTAAAAGATTTGCCGAAGGCTTTTTTTAAATAATGAATAATTTCTAAAATAATTTACCACTTGCATTCGTCTCATACCTATCTAAAAAAAAAAAATCATTCCTAAGCTTCTGACTTTGGGACATGCAGAAAACATCAGGGAGTCTTTGAAGGTATTTTAAATTTTGACGACCAACAATGAAGTTTATAAGAGACAGTGAGTTTTGGATATGAATAAAATGTGTATAGCTAAAAGAATCAAATATATTTATTACAACTAAACCATTAGAAATAAAAATAACTTATTACACCTAAACCATTAGAAATAAAAATAACTATTAAGGCTTTGTGTATCTGTGACATTATATTATAGGCTAGCTATGCTAGCTGCGAAGACATTATTTTAAGAAACGTGTAGGAATTCAATCGCTTTAATTAAAATAATCAAATCTAAACAACCACAGCTGTTACATTACCATTGGTGCAACCCATCTTTAACCTTACCTATGTGATGTTATATTATAAATTTCCCCACCAGAACCTTAATCTCCTCCTTCTTTTAGCATAGTAGTGCCATTTGTAGGCCAAGCAATTGTTTCCGTTGGGCTATAAATAAGGACTAACTTTTAAATCTTCCATTTTTGGGGGTATTAAAAAATACTCCGAAAACATGTCAAGTTAAGTCGCAACACTCATATTCTGACCAAATTAAAGAAGAATAGATTATTTTAATATGAAATTGAGTATTAATTGGTAGGATTATTGTATCCTCACAATATTTCTACATCTTGTTAACTAGCATCAAAAATACAGTTTGTATAAGTTAAAACCAGAAAATTAAAACTAAAATCTGGTATAGGAGGGAGAGGGGTGAATATTACACAGAACATGGATCCAGAATACGCCACCAATATGTATTCTAATCGATAATATTATAAAGAAAAACAAAGTTAAAAGAAAATAAGTATATATAATTTCAGAAAAAAATATTTTACCCATTTGTTTTTATGGACTACTAATTATTAGCAATATAGTTTTTAGCGATCAATCGAAATCTCTTCAAGCCTTCTACCCAATTTATTTATACTATGTATCCATCTGGAATTTATATTAAATAGTTAAATAAATCTTTCACAAAGTTGTTATATTGAAAAGATATTGATATTCTGGAATAGTATTTAAAATTTATTTAGCACCTTCCTGTGTTTACATATAAATAAAGACACTATACATAATGTAATAAAAATGGGAAAAGTTGTTCTGATTTAAAGCTAAAACAATTTGTTTAACGTTTACAGACTTTATTTTATTTTTTGGTGTCTGGCATCGTTTTATGATTGACAGTTACCTTTCTCCGTTACGTATATAAAAATGAGATTTGGGGTGGGTTGGTGTTAAATAAAGTATAGCTATTAAAAAAAAGTCATGCATTAGAAAAACTTTACTTAATATAGTTTCACGACCATCCCATTTTAAAACGCTTGCTTTGAAAACGAAAAAAAAAAATACACAAGTTTCAGGTTAATTGTTTTCAATGTTAAAATAAAATAAAGATAAAATCATAAACATTCACTTACAAAGGTTATTGTTAGATTGTATATATATTTTTATGTCCATGTTGTGTTTTTTGTAAATTTAAACATGCACTAGAATATGTACTGTACGTATATTGATTTCATAAATACATCCTCGGTACTTCTCCACGAAAGTGCGAATACATTTCCATCCCCACAACACACACACACACATATATAATATTCCAAGTCATCTGACTACCCATTTAGGCTTTAAGCATTCATATTAATTGTTCTTATTCGGTATGGATGAGTTAGGTGTAATTTTATAGGAAATGTACCCATATTTGCTTGGAGTAATAGTGAAGCACTAGATATGAAAATATACCCTCAGTACACCGACCCGAGATTAGAACCCAGAATTGCCCAACACCGGTAAACCAGACTAGATTAGCTTGAGATTTAGAATGCACACACATCAACACTAGCATTAATAATATTTAATTGGTTAAACACATTAGCTAAGTGAGACTCTACTTATTTAACCTAAAGCTGTGCCTTCCTAAAAATTTCATTAATTTTTTCTCTATAGAAACAATGTGTCGATCTCGATGGCTCTTCAGTAGAGTGCATGCCTCAATATCTAATGATCGCAGGTTCAAACACAACTGAGGCTGACGTAATTTTACTGAGCGATAAAAATCCGTTGCACATATTTTTTTTATAGGGAAAGTAAAGCCGTTGGTCTTATGTCGAGTGTGGCAAGTAAAAGATCGCATAAAGGTATGTGAAAATACTTTCCACCAAAATTGGTAGGTCCTTTCACATTCAATCATATAAATTCATCGTGGTGGCAATTGGGAACCACCACACTTCCTGAACTCCCCTAGTACATGGTATTTCACCAGATGGTGTGGGTAGCAATAACCAAACGAAGGGTTAAGTGCATAACCAGCAACGATATGATAGAAATAACATAAAAACAATTTTCTAGTTTGATTTAAATAGAATAAATTCGTGGATAACTTTCGAAATTACAGTACAATTATAGTCTTATGTTTAAAATTGAAAAAAGTATGAGATTTTTATATATTTTTTTTCAACACTATTTTATGAAGCTAATATCAACCTAATTTTAAAATAAGAAAATTATATTTAAATAAAAGTGGTTCTATTAGGAAAATAAATAAATATAAATATTTGGTTTAGTAAATTTGATATATATATATATATATATTTATATATATTTCGTTTAGTTGTAGCAAGCCAAGAATAGTATTTGTTTTGTATTTACTATGAAACTTGTATCTAGTATAAGATATATATGGAAAATATTTTCACAAGAAATCTAAAGATACGTCGATCTAAAATAAAGACCTAAAACATTTCTGGAATGGGATTAAGTACCAACTAATCTTTTATATGTGAAAGAAAATTAGGATATGCATTAGGTTTATTCATCTCCATACCATTTTTTACAACACTGGTAAGAATATCAATGTTTAGATAGATAGGAATACTTAAAATAAAATAAAAATTCGGCGAGAAATAATGTATTTGTATGTAACGATAAGAATTAGATTGGTATAGTAAATTTTGGATTTTAATAAATGAATATTAATGCTTTCAGTGTTCTAGCAAATTTTGAGGTTATCGGGGGCTAAAGAAAGGCTTGGAGACGGACATGAGTGTAAAGAAAATTTTGATAAAGAAAAAAAGGATAGGAAATATACAATCGTGGTTCTGGATTTAGACAACTAGTCTTAAAGAAATAAAAAGAGGGTTGTGGAAGCAAAGGGTTATCAGATAGAGTAAAGATAAGAATCTCTATAACAACTTGGTAAGATTGGGAGAGAGGTTTTAAATACAAATAAGCTTTAAGAGATAGACACAAACATTATAAAATCTAATGTTTAAAGTAGATATGTAATTTTGTGAGAAAATAGAAGGTTTACGGTTAACAATGAAAGAACAAGAACACTGGTGGGCAAATATTCATCTTTGATAAAAATAAACAAAATAGCAAAGTTTTGTATTTTGTTTATAGACAATTCAAAAACATATGTATTTGTCTGACAAACACTAAGTTTAAAAAACTATAGCAAGTGATTAACCTTATAGTTGGTATATTTGACTGAGTTAACGCCAAAACTGCATAGCTTATACAAATAGAATCCAGTTAACTCAAAAACTGTATCTAAGATAATGTCTCCATTCATCGATTCATATATAGTCATTATAGCTTGGGATAAAATCAAGAAAGGCTTTAACATTATACAAATAGAATCAGTTGTCCTAGCTACTAAGTATAATATAGCCTACTTTATCTTATAACATGAACATATGAAATAATTACACACTACTGGCAATGATACAAAACGTATATCGGCCAGTAAATGTATGCGGTCTAACACGTATCATGATGTATCATTTTGACAGATTTTTCAAGACTAACCTAAAGTTCAAACTTCATTTAATGTTTGAGCTACATAATTAAAATATTACAGCCAATGTGACAATGTAGTTAATTATTGCAGCTCAGTCTATAATTGACCTAATCATAAACGTGAAGATGCGTAAGTAAAAACACATATAAATAGCTGAATTCGATATAAAGCCAGTGCATAGAGAGTTTGTGAGTAAGTTGAACATTAATACTACTTTAGGCACTAAAACGTAACATTTTATGTCAAGGATAATATGCGCATATTTATTCATCCATTGTTAAAAAAAACCTACTTAAACAATCCATAAATTCCGAGCTCTTTACAGGCATTTTACATTAAAGCGTCATCACTCATCACTCATCAGTAAACGATAATTTATTTATTGACAAATAACCAATTCAGTTGTTTTTTTTCAATCAGACCACGAGCCCTTAATTTTGAAAGTCTTTGTAAAGTATATATTAAATGATTAAAAAGCGATCTCAAAGGCATTATGAGAAATTGCTTTATTAATATACTCTTATGAAAAAATGTACACTTGTCTAATATAAATAGAAAATTGTTTCCATTCCCAGCATTTGATTAAAATTCCTTATATTTTAAATGACTTGTCTTCCCGGATACCTGAACATATACTATTCGAATATACCTCCCTATTGTATCAGAATCAGTAAATTAAAACGTTAACATAATACTGTTTTCTATATTGTTATGAGTGAAACATATGATACAGAATTTCTGTAATCGCTCTTCCAGATAACATTTCACCCAGTTTCATCAATATGCCAAATAGACAAAGATACTTCCAAAATTCAAAGCGGAGGATATGGTTCTTCCCCAATATAAGATATTGGTACTTTAAAATTGAAAGTATACTTGTATAATCAAACCTAATCCGGGAAGTGACTGGTTAGTATGACTTTCCACCATCAATTCATCAGGAGTGACCAAAATAGAAGTCAGGTTGTTGATTCTACTTCTATTGGAATGGGGACACGTTAAAAATACAATGGATGGCCATTATTTTATATTAAGTCTCCACCATTAATAGTGGAGTCAATATTTTCAAAATGGCCATACATATGCATCATTTATTGTATTTTTACTTTCTAATATAGTGAAAGTATTATAATCGAAAAAAAGTTATGCCATCGGGATTAACCTTCATTCTTACGTTTTATGTGACCTCCAACCCCCAAAAAACAAGTCTTGTAATTTGGTCTGTTTTCTCTCTGTCTCTGAGGGTACATCCGAAATGGTTTGCTGGATTTGATTTTCATATTGGCTCTCCGATTGAGGATAGTTTCATAGTAATTGATCTTTAAAAATTAGAAGTTTTTCCAAAATGGCATTAGCGATTTAGTCTAAAATATGATATTTGGAAGTGTTTTACTTGATAAATAACTCTCTCTATTTGTTATTTGAGGAAAATTTGGTTTAAGAAAAAATAATTTATTTTTAATTTTTTTTAAATTAAAAATCTTTAAAAACAGCTTTAACAATTTGGTTCAAATTGGGTATCTGAGAGGTATTAAAAATAAATTATTCTTTATATTGGTTTTTCTTATAATAATATTTAAATGAGAGTTCACAGAAGACTTTTCTTTTTAGTAACATTTTCAAAATGATTTACAACCACCGTGTTCAAAATGGTTTTCTGTAGATTTTTTATTCATAACTAGGAATGTTTGTTGTATTCTAAAATAAATAAATTTAATTGTAGCTTAGAGTCAATGACATATTTTAGAAAATTTATAGTTTTTTGAAAATAATATTTACAATTTAGTTTAAACTGAGCGTTTGCTACTTTTTTGCATTATAAATAAGGATATATCATGAGTATGTATGCAAATATAAATAATTCGAGGAAGGCTATTAAGGACATATTTTTGAAAGTTAGAATTTTTATAAACACAGTTTTTTAACACCATGACTTATTATTCGTTTGGGCTTATAATATTTTTAATTTCGTTTAAAATGTATGCACGGTGAATAGTAATTTGTGGATAAAGATAGTACCACATAATAAGTGGGTGAATATAAGTTTAAGACATTCCTTGCAAAAAATTCGTTCTTCCCATACCTTTGGGAAACTCTATATTAAAATAAAACAGGAATGATGTGGAAACACACTGCCTGAGACTTATCAAACGTAAATGTTAGTTCATAGTAGGTGCTCTAAGATTGGTCATCGCACGGCTATACATTGCTCCAAATGACGTATAGATTTGGTGTTCATACGGTTAAGCATGTCCACGTAAACTGTCGTAACAACCACATGGATGCATGCCACAAGGTCCTCTGGTAACTGCAATGGGTCATCAAGAGGGTACACCAGTGCTTTGAAGTGACCCCACAAGAAAAAAGCTAGTGTTGTGTGGTCCGGTGAGCTTTGTTGTCATTCCACCAGCTCCCCACGCCTTATCTGTTATGGGTTTCCCCTGTTGCCCCAACCTCCCCACCTGCCAATAGATTCATCGACAAGTAGAGGAAGCTTTGGCTGATTTGTTTTTCGAGTTACAGGCTGTTTTCACAGACCCTTATCCTCGTTGCATGAACTTAATATTAAATGACTTGGTACCTATGATTTGATCGTACAAAGTACACGGTTTGAGTTGTTTTGTAGCCCGACACAAGATATCCACCTTGGCAGAAGCGCCAAGCTAGGTCACCTGTGAAAGGGCTGTATTGCTTTGTGAGTTACAGGCAGCATACGCTAGCCCTTATCCTCATGGAATGAGGGTGAAAAATATGAATTTGTGAAAATATATATCTAGTGAAAGATGGGGTTGATTGATTGTGAGTTTGTGATGATTATCTGAAAAGGAAACGCATGTTTGATTAGTCAAAATATACACTTGATGAAGTATGAAATTGAATGTGAAGGTGTGGATGATATTGCTCCTTCCTCTTATCCCTCTCTACTCCAGCCTTGGGCGTTTGTATGGTCTTTGGTCGTGGGGATTGTAGTTACCAAGTGCACGTATCAATGGATTTTTGTGTGCTACACTTTGTGTGTAGAATTTTTCCCTTCTCTCTTTGAATAACACATCGAGTGGTTTGCTCTTGGCTATATCATGGAGGTGGTCTATTCTTGTTCTAATGTCTGTTCCGGTTATGAGTCTTAGTATCTTGTTTTGCACTGTTTGTAGCTTCTTGATGTGTGTTTTGGCTGCGTATCCCCAACCTACGCAGCCGTAGAGGATGATGGGCTGGATAATACATTTGTAAATGGTTATCTTGGATTGCTGACTCAGTTGACGCCCTTTGAAGAGAGGATAAAGCTGTATGAAAAGCGCGGTTGCAGTTTTCTTTGTTCTGTCAATATGTTTCGCCCAGGTGAGCTTCCTATCGATGGTTATTCCAAGGTATTTGGCTTCGTTTTCGAATGGTATGTCCTCTTGAAAAATAGTGAAGTTCTCTGGTGGTAATTTTCTCCTTTTAGCCACTACCATGGCTGTGGACTTCGCAGTGTTGACTTTCACTCGCCATTTTGTGAGCCAGGTCTCTAGTGTTGTTAGGTAACGTTGTAGTGCTAGTGTCGCGTAGTATATATTTCGGTCTCTTGTATAAATTAGTGTATCGTCCGCAAATAATCTCACTGTCATCTTAGGGTGTGTTGGTATATCAGAAACATAAAGATTGAAAAGGTAGGGAGCCAAGACCGACCCTTGCGGTACCCCTGATCTTACTTTCACCCTCTCGGAAAGTGAGCCCCCAATAGCGACCTGAAACTCTCTGTCTTCTAAGAAGCTTTTAATGAGTATTATGTCTCTTGGTGGGAAGTCGTATTGTATCAGTTTGTATAGTAGTCCATAGTGCCACACCTTGTCAAAGGCCTTCTCGACGTCCAAGAATATGGCGAGCAGGTATTCGCGTTTATTGAAGCTATCGGTGGCATCCTCTATGAAGTTCAGTACAGGATGGATTGTGGAGTGAAGTTTCTTGAAGCCAAACTGTAGATCGGGGATTATTTCGTTCATCTCTGTGTGTTGTTGCAGTCTATTTAGTATCAGGGATTCATAAAGTTTACTGGTTGTATTGAGCAGGCTGAGTGGTCGTCTGTTCTGTGGGAAGATGCTATTTTTGCCTGGTTTCGGGATGCTGATGACTTTGGCCCTTTTCCAAAATTTTGGGAAGTAGTGTAATTTAAGGGTCGTGTTGAATATTTGGGTAAGCAGTGCTGTTGCATTGTGAGGTAGGTTTTTTAACTCTTCATTCTTGATGCCGTCTATACCCGGTGCCTTGTTTGACCGAAGTTCTTCGATAGCTTGTTGAAGTTCCTCCACTGTGATAGGGGCTGGTATGTCGTCTATTTGTCTGTCAAAGTAGGCGTTTACTCCCCTGATAATGTCTCTGTTTAAGTCTTCTTCCTGCACTGGATTGGGTCTGAATTGTTGTTCTAGTGTTGCCGCTATCGCGTTAGCCTTGTCGATGTTAGTATAGGCCATTCCTTGCTGCCCATGTATGGCTGGAGTTCCCGCTCTTCTCGCAGTTCCTTTTAAAATTTTTGTCAAAGTCCACGGTTTCTGTTGGTTGGTTGTAGTGTCTATGACAAAGTCGTTCCATCTGGTTCTTCTAATGTTGTTGACAGTCCTTCTAACCTGCGCCTTTAGCCTGTTGTACCTAGTTCTTTCTTGTGGAGTTCGTAGCCTCTGCCAATCCCTACGTGCTTCTCTTTTTTGCGCTATCAGGAGGTTGAGGTTGGGCTGGTCAATCCTTACGTTTTGCTGTTTTCGGGAGGTCACTGTGTTTTGTTTGTAAGCTTCTTGTATTGTATTTGTTAGTATGTCAATGGCGGCGTCAACGTCCTCTTCTGTTTCTATTTCTAGGTTTCCTGGTACGGTTTCCTGAAGTTCTTCTTTGAACTTCTTCCAGTCTGTTGTCTTAGTACTCGGCCTGTGCCAGTTGGTCTGATGTTCAGTGTCGATGTCCCATTCGCAGAGTACCGGGTTATGGTCGGAATCGAGTTCTTGTAATACCGTTAAGGTTTCCGATGTTATTTTTAAGTTAGTTAGTAATAAGTCCAGGACGTCTGGTCTATGAAGGTGATTGCCAGGATAAAATGTCGGTGATTCTGGAGCTATTATGTTGTAGTCTGCCTCTGTTGCGTGCTCTTCTAGTATTCGCCCATTTCTATTTGTCAGCCTGCTATTCCATAGTGTATTTTTGCTGTTAAGATCCCCCCCTATTAGGAAGTTGTTATCTGCAGTGATGATATCCAGGTCAGTTTTGAGTAACATCTTGGTTGGAGGGTTGTAGGTGGCCACGAAGTTTATGTGTCCGTTTTTGGTGTTGACAGTCACTGATGTGGCCTCCAGGTTTTCTGAGTCTTCGATGTTGTTTCTATAGTGTGGTAGGTAGCTCTTTATAAAAACTGCTGTACCCCCCCCTCTCTGTTGTACCCTGTCTGTCCTGTATATATCATATCCTGTTATGTTAAGCCGTTTGTCTGGTTTCAGGTGGGTTTCGCATACAAGTGCCAGGTCTATTCCATATGTTTGCATTAGGTCTTCAAATTCTTGTGTCTGTTGTAGGATTCCATTAGCATTCCATATAAGGATTCTGAGTTGAGTTTTATCTATTACTTGTGTTTTAGTCGTCATTGGCACCAAAGTAAAAGTCAGTGGCCGCTTCAAGTATTATCATAAGTTTGGACATTTTATCCTCTGCCTGTTTAATTCTTGTTAGAAAAGTTTTTAGATGTTTAAGTAAACCACATATATTCATCTCTTTAAAGATTGTCAATATCTCTTTAAAGTCAAAAGGGGTCGTTTGTTCTTCTTCCTTCTGTTGTTGTGGGTCGTTCCGTCTGCTAAGTAGGGTGTCTCTGTATGATCGTGATGAAGCGCTGGATTTGGTTGGTGACGTAGTTTTGCTTGGTAGTGGTGGGAAGTCAGTTTTTGTTGGTGTCAGCTTTTGTGTGGAGGTAGATAGTTTTTCATTTTTTTGTACTCTTTGGTCGATCTTTTTCTCTATCATTTTTAGGTATTTGGGGCATTTGGAGTAGTTTGCAGTGTGGTTTCCTCCGCAGTTCACACACTTAGCAGGAGTTGTGGTGTCTTTTTTGGCAGTCAGAGGTCAAATGCGGCATTAGGCATTTGACGCATCTAGGGTTGTTTGCACAGTTGTTTATGGAGTGTCCAAATTTTTGACATCTATGACACTGCAAAATGTAGTTTTGTGTTTGTACGTAATGCTCTATCTTGATTCTGGTGTTGTTAATGTAGTTTTCCTGAAAGAGTTTGAAGTTTTGGTCAGTTCTTGTGAGAGTGCAAATGAAAATGGGTAATAATTTGATGTTATTAAGTGTGTTATTTTCTGTTTGTGATCTTGATGTAAATTGTCTGACGTCAGATGCTGTGTATCCCATTGTAAGTAGCTCCTCTTTTATCTCGTCAGTGGGCATGTTGGGTGGGAGCCCTTTGATGACAATTTTTAGGGGCTTGTCTCTCGGGAGCGTAAATGTATGGTACTCTTGTCCGGCTTGTTTGAGAAAGGTTTGGAGAGCCTTGAAGTCCTCTAGGGTTGAAGTTTGGATTTTGAGTCCGTCTTTTATATAAAATATCTTGAAAGTTCCTGTCATATTCGTTTTCATTGTCTTTGAAATTTTGGAATAGTTTGTCGTTCCTGATACGACAATAGGTGGTATTTTTTGTTTTTGAGTATTGGAGTTGTCTTCCCTCGCGCTTTTGTTTGGTACTTCTATGGTATCCATAGGCTCTTCTTGAACTGTCAGTATCTCATATTGGTTGGTCACTTTAATTGCTTTTGGGGGTTTATCCTCTTTAGCTTTAAAAAGTAACTTCCTTTTTAGAATAGTTGCTTCTGTGAACTTATTGCCTTATCTGTTAGTTAGGGTGGACTTCATTAAGTTGTCACTGCACTTGTGCCCCATAGTGTGCAGGGGTGTCATCACGCTGATACCACATCATCTGTTTCACCAGTAATGGTACGTTATCCAGCAGCCCAGGTAAACTGTGTCAAAGAACAGATGGTATCTGTAGGAATCCAAACGATCTGGTAGCAAATCGGGTCCCATAATTGCATCCCCAACAATGTCAGACCATTCATTATCGCAGAATTGATGATGATACGCACGAACGCGAGTGGCGTGCAGGCTATCACTTGTCCACAGGTGATTGTTATGGGTGTTCTTCACTCCCTCTCATGTGAAACAGGCTTCATAAGTCCACCAAATGTGCGCAATAAAGTTAGGATCCACAGAATGCCGCTGCTGGATCAACTGACAAAACTATACCTGGAAAGGCAGATCATCCGTAGCGGATGCCACGTTGCTCCTAAATGGAATGGGTTGTATTCTTCATCACGTGACACCCGAAGAACTGACCCCTGTGCAATGTGCATTGCTTGTGCTACGTCTCTGAAACTGCGTGCTGGCTGTTGTTGGAAGGCAGTGATTACAGCATCATCAAAACCTGCTTTCCGTACGTTGAGTGGCCGTCTTGCATCAATTCATGGAAATGGTCCTATTTGACCTGTCTCCCTAAAACGCTGTTCCAAACGGCAAAACACGTTGTTCACGATCGGCTGACTTCTTCCAGGGTAGGGATCAGCGTATAGCCAGGTAGGTTCAGCTTGGCTGTCAGAGGATCCCGTAGCCATTGCCATATCCCAGTATTCTACGTATGTGTAGTTCATTGCTGCTTACACAATACGGACCTCACATTTATGTATACGTCTAATCGTTAGTGAATATGACATTCAGAATATGTTGCCACATCATTCCTCTCCAAGCATAGTTTTGTTTTTCTCAAAAGGCATGGGAAGTACGGATTTTCTATAAAGAATGTTGTTGACTTATATTTACCCACCCAATCATGTGTCACTGTCTATATCCAAGAATTAATACTCATCCTGTGTATGAAGAGCAGTCTATAATAATAACATAATTATAAGTTTTATTTTTCTGAGTAAAGTTTATATAAGGGTAGTTTAGCCAAAACCTGTTTTTGAAAGTTTTTATACTAACCTTAATCGACTATATTAGAAGTTTTGTACAGTGTGTTATATTTTTTTAAACTTTTTATTTTGTATATACAATAAATGTTGAAAGTTTGTTTAAAGAAGGGCGGTACGTATGTTTTTGAGTTAATAAAAAAAGTGTTTGCTATTGCCTTTAGGTAATATAGTAATGCATCAGCAACGAACATTACAAAATTAAAGATTGATACCGTTACTCATGGAGTATTAATATATGGAGTTTTTAATACTTAACATGTAAATATTTATAAATATTAGTGAATAATACAAGTTATTGAATTTTTTAACGATGGTTAGAGCAATAACTAAATATCATATTCTTTAAATTTAAAAATGACATCTTTACACGGGAATCGAGCATTGGCATATTAAGTCAAAGGTGCTGAGTTATATTCCCGTGTCCACTATCCGGGCATCATGTTTCAAAATAATAAATATGGAATTTAGATGAGGCTATAACCGTAATCATAAAATATAATAGCTTGGATATTTAATCTATCTTGATATGGACATTCGTCCATTCTGTATTATTGGCAGCGATAAGCTAACTACCGAATCGAAGGTAGCTTCATTATTTGATAACTCGTGATCTTAATTGGTCACTCCTATGTAGCTGACGATTTCCGCACATCCTTCACGGACTCTGTCTTAAAATATTAGTGAAGAATGACCTTAAACAAGGGAGGACTCCTGGATAGCTCAGTGGTTAGAGCATTTTCATACTAAGCAAAAGGTCGTAAATAGGATTCCCGTATCCAAGTATTATTATTCAATTTAAAGAATAAATAAATACATAGGTAAAATTTAAAGTTAAAATATTTTATGAAGTATAAGCTAATAGAGTAACGAAAATCACTTCCTAAAATTAAACCCCATATGATTCTAAGAATTTATAGAAAATGCATATGAACCTAAAAAGATAAATTTAACGAGTAATCAAATAACATAAATTATTTAAGATTTTCTCCAAGGCATATTGCCTTAACATTGTAAAACGTTTCAAATTCTGAAACTGTCTTACAAAAGAATTTTAGAAATATTTGCTAAAATCTCTACAGATATATGTGCACAATATTTAGTTTTCCAATGTAATCTTTGTGAATCACATGCTGGGACTGTAAACGTCTACTCTTCTTTCGCTGTTTTGCTCTGGGTGACAGCTAGCTTAGTGATACAACAAAACATACCATTTTAGAGCTTTCATGTAAGAAGTATTGGCTTGCTTTGTCTTCGATTGTTCCCTTTTTTTTACAAGAGTCAGGTTTACCCTCTGTCTCTGTCACGTTCCAACCAAATGGAGCAATGTTCGTGCCAACGCCATGTTTTCATCCATGCCGGGATCAAACGTCAAAACATTACTTCTCACTACTCCCACATTCAAGAGATCATTCTCTTACTGAACTTTGATTGAAGTCTCTTCAAACTTTTGGTTGCTGCACGAGGTAACAAAATGTTTAAGCAAAAGCAAATATGTACAACATAGATTAACCAAAATATGAACAGTAGTTAAACGAATAGTGTATCTACAACATATATATATTTCTTTACTTTGATTGATATTTATAAAATGTACAATACACCAAAATACACATGCGTAGTAATTAATTCAAGCGTAAACAAAATAAACACAAAATTACACATGAATATTATATTATCTGCTTCAATGGCCATGTGGTTTAATGCGCTACTCTTGCAGCAGATTAGACTGCCGTTAAGAGGAGATCGAGTTTCGAATCGCGATTGGGTGTACTAGCGGTGGTGTTTCCAAACTGTTTTTCCACTCTCCCCCTACGTAAATGTGGACACACCTCCTCTGAATATAACCTTCCTAGTCCCTAAAACCATTATTGTAATTAGTACATAAGTGTATAACACGAAAGGGCAGCAAGACGTGTTGCTAAAATAAATATATATATATATATATTGGGAAATGATACTCCGTTAGATAAATATGTTGACTGGTTGATCGTGTGCTGATATACTAAATTGGTTAAGAAAAAAACACGTAATCAGATTCTATCATCTATGCAGTATTTGGTCATTTCAAATTTTAGGGATTACCTTTTTTTATAATATTTTCCACCCCACCCGCGTGGACATTACACACTTTCTTATAATTGGGCTAGGGGGTGAAAAATATAAAATTTAACCCGCTTTGGTGGGTGGCCACATGGTCTAAGGCACTACTCCTGTAATAGACTAGACTGCCAATAAAGGGGTTATCGTGGTTCTATCCCGCTTGGCTAGTTTTTCCTAAATGGTTTCCCACAATTTCTTCACATATATGCGGATACAATTTTTTAAATGTAACCGTCCTCATCCTAAACACATTAGCGTAATTAGTACAAAAGCATATAACTTGAATAAGTAGTAAGACGTGGTACTATGAAAAAAAGATAAAACTTAAGAGTAAATACAACAGAATTTACGTCAAAATGGGGTGGGTAACCAGCCTAATTTATTATAACCTTGGTTCCAACCTCGACCTCCCCATCACCAAAAGGCTAGACCAGATGAGCGTGGTAATTAGTCCACCTACCCAAAGATAAAGCTAATTATCCTAGTCCCTACGTAAAAATCAAGGGGCACGTGCAATTCAAAATTCACCCAATAGTAGTTCACTTTAAATGTGATTCCAAGAGTATAAGTATCGTCAACCCCTTTGTAACTAGTTTTTAAATGTTATGACATTTATATTTTGTTAGGAGCCTAAAAAAAACATTGATACTGAGACAGAAAGGGGTATTAAAGATAATAAATAATCAAAGTACGATTACGTTATTATGAATCTAAAGATAAGGGAATTTATATAAATAAAAATATGTTTATATATTTTTGTATAATTATATGATTAGTTTGACTACTCCAGCGATAAATAAAAAATGCTTGACGATAACGTAATAAAATGAGGGGGAGGGTAAATATTACAGTAAAGTATTTTCGAATTGGAATAGCTAATATGTAGGAAATACTTTTTATATTAAAGGAATTTGTTTTTTGTTTTATCTCAAAAACAATATATTGTTTAAAAAAAATAATTTGTTAGTAAATAACATTTGGACATCATATGTTATTTGTATGGGAAAAAGGACCTTACTGAATATATATATATATATATTAATAAAGTGTTTTTGACTTATCAGCACGTTTTGGATTAACAAACCTCATAATCTTTGTTATTTAGCACCGCGTCTTACTACACGTTCTTGTTATACACTTAAGTACTAATTATTACGCTAATGGATTAGGAATGGGGAAGATTGAATTTAGAGGAAGTGAACCCGTATTTGCATGGAGGGAGAGTAGAAAACCATTTTGGAAAAAAAACACCCTCAGTACAACTGATCGAGATTCAAACCTCAATATACCCGTAATCGGCAGTATAGTCTTCTGCTAGAGTAGCGCCTTAAGCCATGTGGCCATCGAAATGGGTTTTTAAATGCTGTTAAATTTTGTAATTATAGGTCTTGACACACTATTATTAAATACTGTTTTTAGATTAAAAAGGTAAAAAGTGAATATAAATGTGTATGTATATTATAGAATGGATTAAATATAGTTATGGATAAAACTAATATAACTGTATCTGGTTACAAGTGAGCCCAGTTATTCCTAGCGAGAGATAAGAAGAATATATTTGCTGAAAATTAAACAGTTTTATTTTCATTCTTTTCATGTGGGGAATAGAATCTAATGGAATTGAAAATTTAACAGACGTAGGATTTAAAGTCAAGCTTTAAAGTTGTGTCGTAATGGTGACAAGCTAAACGAATTTTAGTATTCAACGCATTCCATCAAGCCCAGTCACCTCACTGCAGGGTACGTAAACGATGTCCCCTTCTATTTCCGATTAAAACAGTTTCATTAAAATACGATTAAGGAGTGACGCTGAGCATGGAGTGAGCTCTGATTAGCTCAAACTCAGAAGTTCAGCTAGTTGAGTTGAATTTCCAGGAATTAAAGTGTACATGTGACACTTTAATAACTAGTAATTTAAACCTACTCATGAAAGTACTCATTAGAAAATACTAACATAATTCAAACAACTTATTATTCGACTCTCGCCTTCAGTCACATACAAGTACATTATCTGTGCTAAAGTTTTTTTTTATCAACACGTTTTACTACTTGTTCAGGTTAAACACGTAAACGATCATAATTACTCTAATGGAAGGATTTGCATGGAAGTAGAGTGGTAAACTATTTAAGAAAAAACACCCTCAATAGATCCTACTGTGATTCGAACCTTCATGTCCCCGTCCCCAGCAAGCCATTCTAACACGAGAGTGATGCCTTAGACCGTTTGGCCACTTAGGCGGGTAGCGTTGTAATTCTAAATTATTAAAATTGCATAACATTTTAATATTATTTCACACACACACACATATTTAAATAAATATATACATAGAGTGGCTAACATATTTTGACCATCCAAAATATTCCCGTTAATTTGGATGAAATGAAAAGATCTACAGATTAAAATGAATTCCCTAGACCTCCTTCACACGATATGACCTTTTCGCCGTGCGCCGTGTTCGGAGCCGCACCGTGCATTCCAGAGTCGTACCATGAAGAATACGAATGTTCGCCGTGAACACCACGGCATGTTTTGTATGGCTTAAAAATCAATGTTGCAATATGGACGATCGAGAAAGGTTGCTGTGCTTGTATTTGTTGTACTTTACAAAGTAAAAAGCGACGGAACAGGGTAAAGTGAGCTATTCATTGGACATTCAAAGACCAGCTGATGCTTTTGTGTTGTATAGTAATTTGAGAAGAGAGAGAAGTAAGTTTTTTTTTTAAATATTTTAGGAACAGCTGTTAGCAAACTGTTGAATTCACAATACACAAATGTGTTGTGAAGTGCACCCGCCAACCTGTCAACCATTGCCGACTAGGTTATATGTGCCGAGTGGGGGGGACACAAATCCCACCCGCTATATAAGAATTGTGCCCTATTATTATATAAATTACTTTTTTTTATGTTTAATATATGTATGTAAATAGAGATTAAGAAGGCAAAATAAAATACTAATGAATCAATACACAAATAGCGCAATATAAACACAACTAGAGTACCACAACAGCTTGGTTCCGAGAACAAACAGTAACTGGAATGGATTGGCTACACCACGCATGCGCTGGACTGTGCCTGAGCCATGCCGTGTATTCCCTTGTGAACGCCACCATTTACGAAATTAGTGAACAACACGCCGTGTACGGTGCGATGCCATGTACTGTACATAGTTGAAGGCCACCGTATTGTTTACGGTGGCCGTTCATGGCAAAAGTCGTGGTTGATTCATGTGAAAAGTTATATTTAAGTGAAAATTAATCAACAACACGGCACCGTGCTGGATATGGCGCACGGCGAAAAGTCATATCGTGTGAAAGAGTCCTTTTATAGACAAATATTTTATGAGCAAATACTTTTTCTCAAGGTCATATTATATATATTTCAGGGTCTTTTTTTATAAATGAAACAATATTGACTTAGATTAGTAGCCAAAATCAAACAAATTCAAAAATTTACATTACCTTCAGATGACCTTGATGATGAAATTTAACTGTTCTACGGTTAGTTAGCCTAACTTAATCATTCAATTGAGACAATTACAGTAAGTATGATTTATTTAAAGATATATTTCTTATTACAGATTGCATACTTGTACGAAGTATCTTTTAGACTCGCTATAAATTAACAATAACAGTAATAGTTCCGTTTTAATGTAGCATGATATTTTCATAAGACTCAATCAGATTTTTCAAGCAGTTGAATCTCTTAAAATATTTTAGTGAGATTGAACCTAGTAAGTAGTCAAAAGGCGGTCATTGTTTACAACTTAAATTCTACGTTCTGATTTATGTGTTTACAAACATAAAATAGGGATATCGTCAAACATATTTCTGAAGCACACCCTTTGTTCACTTGCTGAAGTAGCTCAGTTTCAATTTAGTTGAGAGACTCATCACTTATGGCTAAGAGGTGAATGAATGGGAGAAAAATCAGCCTGATCCTAACATACCTAACATAAATTATTAAAATAAAACACTTGGCTAATTTAATAGACAGTTGAGATTTTTGTAAAGTAGATTATAATGCAATAACAAATCTATATTAAAACAACAATAAAAAGTTTAGACAGAAATAACTAATTAAATCAATACTTTGATTAATTAAGTTAATATGATGATTACTTATACAATAATATTCTGGATAATGCTAGGATTTATCGATGAACGCTGGTAAAAGTACAAATTGTAAATATTTTATAATACAGTATATTTCGGACTTTACCGCCCGGTATTGGTAATGTTAGGTACAACGGTAATTTATAATACTTACAAGACCTCCAACTTTTGTAGTAGTAAATATACAGCCTATATCAATGTGTATTGTATATGGTTATTAAGAATTAAGAAATAAAGAAGTAAAGGCATAAGAGGGTAGATAACCGCCTCGGTAGCGTAGTTGGCTAACAATCTAGTTTCGTGTTGATCTTGGCAACCAAGGATGGGGAGGTCAAGGTTCAAATTTCGCTTGAGTTAACTAGTGGTGGTTTTACTAAATGGTTGTCCACGCTCACTCCACATAAATGTTGGTATACTTCCTATATATTCAACCTCCCCAACTCCTAACCCATTAGGTAATTAGTACTTAAGTGTATAAACTGAACGGGTAGTAAGACGCGGTGCTAGGTATTATTATTATGATTATTATTAAGAGGGTGGATAAGAAGATGTGCAATATAATCTGCCCCGGTAAAGTTATTTATTATTATTATTATTATTATTATTATTATTATTATTATTATTATTATTATTATTAGCACCGCGTCTTACTACCCGTTCGGGTTATACAATCTTACGCTAATGTGTAATGGTAGGGTGATTGTGAGATGAAATAGAGGACCTACAGTTTAACGTGGAATCCGAACCACGGTGGAGGTCTGGCATTCCTCACATTCACAAGATGTCTTGTCAGAGGAGAAGGAAGGGTTTGGTAATCAGATAAATTTGTGCCGAAACCGAGGATTGAGCCCCGTACCCCCAGAACAGAAGTCCGACACCTTACCCCTATACCGCCAGGTCACCCACGGTAAAGGAATGGACCACATCAGTATAAAGCTTAAAATATTCCTTGTCGAACCAAGTCAAATACTGGAAATCTGGATCAGATCTGGTGATTAAAATGGTTAAAAGACAAAACTATAATTTAATGAAATGTTTTTTTTCAACAAATATAAATTTAGTATCACATCGTTAGAGCGGGGACTGCAGATAATCGCACTTAAATGTATTCAAAATTTGGTTTTGGGAAAGGTTCTATAGACTAATGCTTCACTTGTGTTTCAAGTTAATGGTTTACGCGTCAAAGCCAATCATATTTCCATAGGTTCTTAGCTTTCAGTGTTTCCCCCTTCATATGAAGATCACACATTAATAACTTTAGAACGACCCCACTCTAAGCTCTCTGTGTCCTCACGACTTAAAAATATAGCAGGAGTGGGACAGTATATATTTTTATTTCTCAGCAAAATAGATTAATACAGGCTGAAATTATTTAGATTTAAAGAAGGGGAAAAACAAATAAACAATTAAAATAGTATATTTTTACCCTAAGATACTTGGTTGGTTTGGTATATAAAAACTACTTGCCGTCATGTTTTTAATTTGTTACACCATTTCACTTAAGAAAGATATGAGTTTTTATTATTTTCTCTAAAAGTAAATATTTTATTTACGAATAAACGAACCAAAATCATTGTTTCCATGGTGATATAAACAAAGAATGTGTTTACAAATGAACCACTGCCCACACAGAAGATATATATGAAAAATTTGCTACGAATATTGCGTTTTAGTTCAAATATAATATGTTTGCCAATATCATTTACTTCTAAACTTTAAAGTAAGTGCTAGTCTGTCAAAATCGGTTCAGCCATTTTTTTCGTAATTTAAATTTCCAGAAATGAGAATATCAAATTAAACAAATAGATATTTCTATAAACTTACTAGTACATAGGAAACATACCATGTAGTAAATCCAAATAGTTTTCGTTAAGCCCTTACTTAGTATTATCTAAAATATAGCCTCGATTGTTTAGGTTGTTTTGTCCTTATTTGGTTAAGGAAAGAAAGATAGATAAGATAAATAGATTTTAATCAAACACTTTAAATATATTTTCCTAGAACTAAAATACTACATAGGATTCTTAAACAGTCTTGTTCCTAAAGTAAACGGTCACGAGTAACACGAGTTGTATGACTAAATATTTAGTATCGGTCTCACATTAGTATTTTAAAATAAGTTATTTAACATTTTTCAAATTTGGTTTATAAAATATAAGTATATAATACATTTGAAAATGTAATTAATAACGTAAATCATTATTTTGTTTGATAAAATCAATTTAATAAATTTAAACTTCGTTATACATAATAGTGGGATTGAAAATGTACAATTTATTTAAGATAGTTTAATTAATATTAATTAAATATATATTTAATATTTAATTTACAAAAGTTAAAAATTAAAAGAAAAAAGATTTCCTGCCAATCATTGATATATATTTAAATATGTACATAATGTATTTACACATAATGTTGTTAAATTAAGCCTGGGTTTAAACCTTGGAAGTTGAATTTTACTATTATTTCACGTAGCCAGGAGCTATCCAAACTTTAATAAATACTTAATTTACTTTTATATATATGATATATTTAGTATAGTAACTATCTTGTCAGAATATTTCTAATAATTAAGTGTAATTTAAACCCATCATTCATGCTGAAAGGTATAATTCTTATCTTAATGGGTTAGACAATGCATAGTGTCATCAGACCAAATGGGTTTGCTATAGTTCCAAATAGAAAATGTATGCGAGTTATTCACTATACGGATGGATTTCATTATATAATGTAGAGCTCATTTAAAAAAAATATGAAATCAGCACCTGTTTATGCAATTTCTAGTGTGAAGCACGTGTAGCTATGTAATGCGTTTATTACTTATGCATTTCTAACTTGGTTTACTTCTGATCTATTAAAACTTACCTCGGCGTGGCTACGTGGCAATTTATTCAAGTCGTAGTTTAATGGAAGTTTCAATAATTGAGTTGAGTTGGAACGAAGGAAAACTTGAGACGCCATGATGAAATTTAGTTGTTGTGAGTAATAGGGCTGGCTCCAAGCGAAGGCAATCACAGCCGGGCTGGGCGTTTCATTAAGAGGCTTTCACATTATCGAGTAGTGCCCATTGTGTTTAATCATCGACAAAGAAATGAGGTTTAATGACTTGAAAAATATATATTTTCTAGTTTATTATAAAGTAATCTTTGAAAAATATGTTATTATACTATTAGTAACAGTTAGAATGGACTCTAAAAACGTATTTATGATAAACTTAACTATAGTATTATTATTATTATTATTATTATTATTATTATTATTATTATTATTATTATTATTATTATTAGCACCGCGTCTTACTGCACATTCGGGTTGTACGCACTTACGCTAATGGTTAATGATAGGGTGATTGTGAGATGAAATGAAGGACCTACTAGTTTAACGTGGAATCCGAACCACGGTGGAGGCCTGGCATTCCCCACATTCACAAGATGTCTTGTCAGAGGTGAAGGAAGGGTTAACTATAATAATCAACAAGTTTTATAATAATAGTCATAATATTTATGAACCGTTTCTCACTACTCATATAGGATATTCTAAATTTAATAAGGTCAATGTGGTAGGAATGATAAAAGGTAGAATTCAGAGGTTATGTATCCGCATTTTCTAGGAAAGATATTAAAAACCCAAATAAAAATCCGAGTCAGGATAAAGCAAAGGGACATTTGAACAGAACCATTTTAAATGAAGATAAAATGTCTTAGTAAAATTCCGTAGTGCATATGAAAAATAATATTTAAAATATATATATATATATATAATAATATTTAATATATATATATAATAATATTTAATATATATATATAATAATATTTAATATATATATATATATATAATAATATTCAATATCTGAGAAAAAATAAACAAAATGTATTTAACGAAGAAATATTTTATTTTAGCCTAAAACATTCTTTGCTATAAACACTCTTAAAATAATGAACTTGAAACTCTTTCCCTTCCATCCCACCCTAGAAAACCAACCAAAGTCCATTAGTCTCTTCCTATAATAAATTAGCCTTTGGGCATAGCCAGGTTATTGGATATTACAACTAGTACACAATCTTGTAAGTTTTGTATTTACTTGAAAATTTAGTGTAGTAATTAACTACTTCAGAAAGATCTTTGAAACATATTATGAACTAGAAAGAACAGTGACCCCAGTTGAATTAATATAGGTCTACATGGTTTTTATATTAAAAATATTATCGATATTTTATAAATGAGCCATTATATTAATATATATATATAAATTATGCCAGATTGGTATTTTTACTAAAATTTTTGATAAGGAAAAATCACTTCATAGCTTGATCACCGAAATATTTGTAAAGTTATACATGTACTAGTGGATCGTTGCAGCGATGCCTGCATATTATTGCACTAAAGTGTATTATAGATTTTTTATACTAATAGATAGATAGGTAGAGCTGAAACATTTCCTGAGTTATCAGTGTATTTATATTTCTCTTATAATTATACAATTTTGTTTATTATTTTCCATTTATATAAGATAGCTAAATATAAAAAGTGTAGGTCTATATGAAGATATTTTTGCGGCCCTGGCCTTTTCAGCCCAAATTAACAAAGGTAACTCATTTTACAAAATAATTAGAAATTAATTTATTTTAAAATCTATTTGTAATTTACCGCCCCGCAAAAACTTTCCCTCTCTTTAATTTCAGAAGAGAGACATTTAACAAATCTTGTATAATTTGTGGAACAAAACAAAATACATGGTTTCAGAAACACTCTACCAAATAGCATACATATAGTAATATATATTGTTAGAGAAACATTGAGAAAAGAGGAACATATCTTTCAATCAAAGAGTATAACATTCTATTTCTAATTTCTAAGTTTTCCATATAAATTTTGTTTGCTTGCTTATAGCTCAGAAAAGATTGGTTTTATTAAAATATATTCCAGATTAAAATGTGTTTAATTTAAATAGTAGAGCCTACTATAGCTTTACAATTATAAGTCATTATGTATCTCAAATAGTGGCGGATATATGATACAAAATTGGGAATGTTTGCTTATTTAAAGTGCCATTAAATTTTTTTTTTTTTTTGGGAAAACGAGAATTTCCGTTTGGTTTGTAGCATTAAACAATGCTTGGATCAAAAATTTAATAAAAATTGTTAATGAGGACTTTGATAAATTTGAGTTTATCATTTGTTGCCCTTCAATAAACTGCGCTTAGTTTTAGGGTTAGATAATTAATTACAAAAATTCCTCGGGAATGACCTTAGGAAGAGCCCAGATACAAAGTTTCATCTCAAACCGTAGGATGGTTTCAGCTTTAATCCGAGATATAGGCAAAGAAACAAATAGACGTTATTGTGAAACCACTTTTCGTTTTCATGGGATCATGAAACATGGACATTTATCAAAATCTCGAGTTTGTTTCTTTTTGACAATCACAATACTTCTCACTCCGAGAGGTCAAAGTACGTAAAAAGAGCATCACATGCCACCAAAGAGCATAAATCAAATAATATACAATGTTACAAAACCATCCAGAAAAGAGGAATATCTGTGCGCACCAATAAGCGTAACAATCAATTTTATTTTTAAAATTTTGAAAAAAAAAAACCTTGCCTTATAGCTCA